>CAJHQP010004275.1:0-57329 GCA_905132765.1 Moricandia arvensis | reverse complement strand
ATGCAAGACAACAATACTTGCCTTTGCAAGCTTCTCTCAACTCTCTGAGAGGAAGATTAGACTGCAACTTACTAAGTGCACTACTCGATGCACCAACAGGTGGTGTTGGTCCATCAAGTTAGCAGTAGGTAAAGAGACTTGCTTGTTCTCATTGAGAATCACAATCATGTCAGAGTCCAAATACCAGCATTGTTCATGGCTTCATAAGCCTGTCCAGCTGTCATTGCACCATTTCCTATAACTGCAACCACATTGTTGTTCCTACCCTTCAAGTCCTTCCCACAGCCATCCCTAATTCACAAAGTCATGGTCACAAATAATCCTTATTTTGATCACTTTCTTTCTTTTCTATTTTGTCAGAAAACAAAGAAACCTTACCAAGCCTGCAGATATTGTGGTTGAACTATGTCCAGTGCCAAAAACTCACTCTCTGCTTGCTTGGTGAAACCGGACAGGCATGTAACATTCCGAGTTGTGATATGTGGAAAGGATTAAGAGAATTGATTTGACTACCTATGTCACCAAAGTTGACTTAACTTTTCCGTCACACATCCGTTTATAACTCTAGGGTTAAGAGTGCTTGAGCTGGAGTAGTGAAAGGATGGGTGACCTATCGGGAAGTGATTCACGATACCGTGCGAGTGAGGCCAAAACACGGGGAAAGGTCGGGTGGTGATTGTAGAGTCAGTAAACAATGATTTCAAGTCTTGGAAATTAACGATCGACCGTCAGATGGGATGGGACCCACGGGCCGAGAGTGTGGGTGTGGGTGGCCCATTAGCCGTGGGCGGTCGGGGCATTACAAGTGGTATCAAAGCCAGGTTAGCCATCTCGGTTCTGACCCGAGAGGCATCTTGAGACCTGTCGTGAGGCGCAATGAGGGTGTTGCGTTCTTTGAGAAGGGGTGAATTGTAACATCCCGAGTTGTGATATGTGGAAATGCTTAAGAGAATTGATTTGACTACCTATGTCACCAAAGTTGATTTACCTTTTCCGTCACACATCCGTTTAGAACTCCAGGATTAAGCGTGCTTGAGCTGGAGTAGTGAAAGGATGGGTGACCTATCGGGAAGTGATTCGCGATACCGTGTGAGTGAGGCCAAAACACGGGTAAAGGTCGGTTGGTGATTGCAGGGTCAGTAAACAATGATTTAAAGTCTTGGAAATTAACGATCGACCGTCAGATGGGATGGGACCCACGGGCTGAGAGAGCGGGTGTGGGTGGCCCATTAGCCATGGCCGGTCGGCGCGTTACAAGGCCATTGGTTTGTCTCATTGTCTTCATCTTTTCTATTCTCCCCGTTAGAATCTTGTGAGGATAAGACTAGTAAAGAGAGAGAAATTAAGAAGAACTTGTGTAGCTTATAATGTAATATAATATCACAAACAAAATAAACCAACCTGATGACCAACATCCAAAGGATATTATCTTGAGAAGTATTAAAGATGTAATGAAGAGCTACTGTAAGCTCAACAACACCAAGATTAGAACCTAAATGTCCCCCGGTTTTCGAAACACTGAAGATAACATCAGACCTCAACTCATCTGAAAGAACTTTGAGTTCCTACATCATATCCTATTCAAGACAAAGCCCTTTGTCATTTATTACACTTCAAGACTTTGAGAAAAACAAATTCTAGAGAGTAAAATTAAAGATGGATTAAAGCTTAGGGTTGAAAACTATACCTGATAGACGAAAAATTTCATGTGCGTTGGATGGTTGATTGTGTCCAATAAAGGAGTTGGTGGTCTACTGGAATAATACTCAGCTTTTCTATAAGTGAGCCATTTACTGCTGTTCTTAAAAAAAAAAAAAAAAAATGTTTAATGTATTGTGCTCATATTAGTTATTAAAATGTTTAATTACAATGATATCATCAATAAATTAAAAATAGAAATAATGTATTGTGCTCATATTAGTTTTATAATCTTTGTTATTTTGATTTTTTTTTTAATTTTAGATTCTGTTTCTTACATTGGTGTCCAAATTACATATATGGTTGGCATTAGTTATAAATTTTTTAAAACTGGTCATATATAAATATTGATTTAACAAAAAAAGTAAAGTTCATAAAAAAGGAGAAGATCCATACTAAAAATTTCCCTTTTACAACACAATCTCAAAAAAATAATAGATATTTTGAGATAACTTTTCTCACCCATATTTAATTTTAACTTTTTTATGTTGGTTTTCAAATAAAACCTATAAAAGGAATTACTTATAAAAAATAAAATGTGGCCATGCGATTGTAAATTGATTTCATTAAAAAAGAAAATTTCATAAAAATAAATTTCATGTTAAACATATATATTTTCCTTTTAAACTCAAAGACTCAAAACATATTAAAAAACTAATTTATTTTTTTCGTTATAGAATAACTAAAACACTTCCTCTCTCCTCTTTTCACTTTCCGTAGGCGATTTCCAGTCTCTTCTGCTTTGTCTCTCCGGTGATCGGTTTCGGCCGACATCTGTCGCGAGAGAGCCTCCTTTCTGCATCTCTCCTCTTCCGCATTTCGCTGTCTCTTTCCGTGGAACCTAAAACGTAAGGTGGGACTTTCAAGGAGGTGGTTTTAGCGCGGTGTTGTGGCCGGAGCTCTAGCTTCACACGTCAGATCTGAGGGGTCGAAGATGGTGCGTGGACCCCAAGCTCTCTCTGGTTCTCTCATGTTTACCTATGGTGGTCGAGTGTTCTCGGTGCAAGAGGCGTGATGATTTTTCGTTTCTCTTTGGAGATGGCTTGACGTGGAGGGGCGGGTCTCCCAACGGTCCTACTATATATTTTCCTTGTTTTCTCTGAGGACGATGGATGGAGCTGAGTTGGAGGCGCTGGAGCGAGCGGGTCGCTGGGTGCAGTCTAGATCTATCCAAGCACCCGCTTCGAACCGACGAAGCTGTCTAGATCCGGTGGTGTCATCAACCTTGCACTTTCTCTTTGATTTTCAGGTTCAACCTCAAGGTGAGCATCTTTGTTTGCGTCTGGCAATGATCTCTCACCTCCATGCTTCTTCGGATTCCTCACCGACGGAAGTTGCTTTACCTCCCGGTTTGTTTATGTTTATGTGCTCTGGCTTATGGCGATGAATCGCGGTTTCTAAGTTTTAAATCTTAATTTGGTTTAACATTTTTTTGCGTTTCGTCTGGTTCTATTTTCTGGTTTTAGATTTATTTTCTAGTCTCCAAGTTTCCTCAGTTTGTATGTTTCAAAAGAAAAAAAAATATTTAATATGAAAACTTTAGAAAAAAATATCCTTCTAAGATATTTTTTCAGTTAAGTTTATTTTAAATGTATTTTTCTTTAAATTGGTTTCCAAAAAAATATATATAAAAAGAAACGTTTTTAACAAATAAAACGTGATATATATATATATATATATATATATATTATTTCTTGAAAAAGAAATATTTACAAAAATAAAAATTATTATTTAAGAAAATAAATCATTTTCTCTTTAAACATAATCTCAAAGAACATGATATATAATAAAAAGTATTGAAATATTTTTTCTGTTAATAAATATCTTCAGTAAACTAAAGATGATTTTGTAATGAAAAAACTAATATATATAATGAACTAAAACTATTATACATAGTATATTTAAGATTTGTTTGAAAAAAAATATAATCACAAACTAAATATTTGAAAAAAAATTGGTGTATAGTTTAAAAAATAAAAATACAATTTTAACTGAACTAAGCAGAATGTAAAATATTAGAAAAGGTAAATAGAATATTTATGTAAAATAAACCTATTTTATCAATTAATAAAAATATTGAAATAACATAAGTCGAGATATTTGATAACTAAAAGTACTATACCATATCATTTTTAAAATGGTATTTTGGTTTTTAAATTTTAGTTTGATTTTAACTTTTAATATTTTTAGAAAACTAAATAAATAACATAAAATGTTTACAAAATATAATAGTTTGTATATTTTATTTTATTACTCAACTCCGAACTATTAACATATCGTCTTCTTTTCTTCCTCTTTTTTTAATTGAAAAAGAAAAATATTAATCTTTCTATATCTAGATTTGAGCCAAATTTTATCTAATCAACTCCAAAGGATATTAATCTTAGTATAAGAATTAACAACACTAATCTTAGTGTATCTAGATATGAACCAGGAATAATTAGGTGTAATTCAAAAGATATTCTACAATATAATCTAATGTGCACATAATAAAAGTAACCAAATCAGTCAAATCATGTATAATTTTATTAAATTATATTTAAATATTAGATAATAAACCAAACTAAATTCAACTAACAAATTAGTCAAAAACTCTAACCTATTTAGAACAGTATATATATATATATAATTAATTATGAAAAATAGATGCAATATAACATATTCTAATGATAACAGAACCGACTAAATATACAACAAAAGTTCACATGTCTTACTAACAGAATAAAATAATATTATAATATTTCATAACTAATTATTATAGTTTATTTATTCGTAAATATTAGTAGATGTATGAGCACGGGAAAATCACCTAATGTAAATTATATGTGATTAATGTTAGATAGAAAATTTGTTGATATTCAACATTTTACTTGAGACAATAATTTTGATTGTTTCAGGTTGTCATACATCCACATTGGCATAGGTATTGATGTAGACTTGTTGTTTAGACTAAATTAAATGATGAAGAAGTGTCAAAAAGTAACAATTACATCATCATATAATTTTTAAGTCTATTACATATTATGATCAAGTACGTGCAACATATGCGATTTTGATGAACAACTCCACGAATGATTCCACGATGAAGTTCTCCCCAAAACACTTGAATCGACGAACGATTCTACATGTATGACATCCTCGATAGACATATCCACTCCGCAACAGATGACCACAACGTACGACTCTGCTTGCAATACTCTCGAACTGCTGATAAGCTTGCATCCTATAATCTGCAAGAAATTGCATTGCCTGAGTTTCAAACCCGAGACATGGGTTTATAAGGCTTTAAACCTGAACCAATAGACTACGGTGCTTCTACATCAAAAAACATCTCCAAAAGATTTCCAAACCCTTAAATATTTTGAGTTTTTTTCTCTCCAACTTTCAAACCCAAAAATTTGGAAGTTTTTGAATAGTAAAACTTCAAAACATTATTTAGTGTTTAATTTATTCCTTATACTTTTGTAACTTACATATAATTATACTAATATTATTATCTCGTCACTTCAGTCCTTATAACTATATTTTACATAAGTTTCAAATATATCTAATATATATTATTAATATGAAATATATAAATATGTAAAATAAAATTAAAATAATTAAAAATAATATTATTTAAACCATAATATTTCACACAACCTTTTTATTAAATTAAGCAATATATTAAAAATTAAATATTAAAAGTAAAATCATATATTTTGTAAGAAAAATTACACACATCAATATTACCCAAATTAAAATTCATACATTGATATAAATAATCTGGTTGATTTGATCCAAACCCCCCGTTACCAAAATATCATCTATAAAAATTTGGTGTAACAGGAGGTTGTTTTTGCTCTTTTTTTTTGTATGAATTTGCTTGTCTAAATCGAATAAACTCACATGTATTATTAGCATCGATAATCTTACACTCGGGGAGAAATACTTTATTTATTCTCCATTTTGTGGTCTAAATTTTTTTTCGCTTGATTTTGGGGCCATCTCGTAACATTTTTTCTATTGTTGTTGCAGTTTTCTAAGAAACTAAGGATTCACTAATTTGATGAAACCAAAATAGTCATAAATGAGTTATTACGTTAATCAATTTTTCTTTTGAGTTTTGCTTTCTTCAATCTGATAGCTAGTTGTGATGAATTTGATCCACCACCAATCATTCTTCAAGTCTTGTTCTTCACTTCGTCTTGTTCATCCGCATGCATGCTCGCTGACGCAAACTCTGCTATATTCATTGCTTTACTTGCGTCTGAATCAGAATGTACATCTGATCTTTGCATCTTTAGCGTCCTGGGAATCCCAACATCCGAGGCGATGAGGTTAACACCATCTTAGGATTAGCGTCATTGTTGAGAACACTAGTTGGTTGTATAAGGATTTTCAAGCTTTTTAGCTGAAAGAACTAGTTAGGTGGTAGTGTGAAGCTAGTCATATAACCATTAGACTTAGACATAGTTTGTTCGAATCAAGATTGTAATCGCCATTGATCGTTCACTTTCGGGGTTTTTAATATATAATATTATTTTTAAATAATAATAATAATAATAATAATAATAATAATAATAATAATAATAATAATAATAATAAGTATGTATAGGCATGTAAATATCAGGAAAGGTAATATAAACTATTCTACTAAGAGTATGATTGGCAGAACATTAGCATAAGCATTATGCTCCTTATTGTCCGATCAACATTTATCTGAAAAACATCTAGAAAAACATTTATAAGATGTTAATGCTCTCCAAATGCTCTTTACTCAATGCTCTTATATGAAGCTTTTGGTAGAGTATCTGCAATTAGAATAATAAAAAATAGAAATAATTATATATAATTAATTTATTTTATGTATAATATAAAAAGTTATGTTTATAATTTAAAAAATAAAAAATTGTATTTTTGAAAATAAAAATTGCTACTAAATATTTTTAAAAGAACAATATTTGATATTTAAAATATAATATATTTTATATAATTATGCATATCATTCATTATTTTTAATAACAAAATATAATGTAGTGTATATTTATATATATTATAAATATAAAAATATCTATATTATTTAGAAATAAATAAATGATATATTATATATTAATTTTTATGATAATTTTGTATATGAATGATTTACTCCTCTACCAGTAAATAAATAATAATATATATATATATGTAATTAATTTATTTTATTTAATAATATCACAAATAATTTTAATAAAATAATCAAACCATCAATAACAATAATGTAAGCATGAGACTTTTTGGTAGTACCGGTGAACCAGATGGCTGCGAAATAAAGTGGAGAAGGTTTTTTTCAAGCTATTTTTGTCTAATGGAACCTAATAAGTATCCATTTTCGATTAGGAGAGATGGCCCCAACATAAATTATATATTTTAAAAAAATATATATTTAATTTTAAAAGAACAATATTTTATTTTAAAAATATAATTTTATTTATATAATTAAATAAGATTTATTATTTTTAATAACAAACTTATTATTAATATATTATATATATGTATTATTTGAAAATAAATATATTATATATAATTTTTATGTAATTTTAAAATTGTATACTGTTAATGCTCTACCAATCGATTTATTAAAATTTTTAATGAGACTATACAGCTGCTGAAGTATATTGCTTCTACAACATACTGCTATTGATTTATCAACAGCCGTACCAATCAAGACCTTAGAAGTAATATTTAGGTTTATATTTGATTCAGCCTTATATCCGAAATGAACAAGCATAAGTATGAATATATAAAACATTATTTATAATTAGTACTTTATGATACAAAGGTAGGTTTTAAGTATGGATTAAGAAACTGTTTGGTGTTTCATTTATCCAATAATACTAGGAAGAAGTTCACATAAGCACAATCTTTTTGGATAGTAACACAAAAGAAGAAGAGAGCTCGAAACTGTAATAACCATAAAACATGATGTCATGATGAGTCCATTCAAAATCCGAGTTCCATAGCTGGGATCATTCCACCAGAGGCTACAATCTGTTGCTCAAGCTGCGTATATTCGATCAGGAAAACAAAAATTTAATCAAGATAAGTTTCAAATGTTGATCAAATATGGCAAAAGTCGATAGAGTTACAAGTAATCCTCACCTTGAACAGAGTCTCTAGCCTGTTCTTCACAAGATAGTACTCTTGCTTAACTTGTTGCAAACATCTATGACATCTGAAATTTTCATCAGGTCTTTTCCTAGTTAGACATCAAAATCGAAAAATAAAAAAGGAGCAACAAACATATTCGATCAAACTCACGCTTCAACGTTTTGTTGCTCGCAGTAGCTGCGGAAGACAACACAAGCATTCTTAACTCTCTGTGCTCCTATACTGTTTTTTGGCAACATCACACAGTCAAAAGCTTAATCTTATACATATCTAATGATCTCAGAATGCATATATTGTTGATATTTTCTGATTGTTACCTGGAGCTGCTACCTTTGAGTTGATGAACATGAGGATCAACTTTTTTGAAGTCTACAACTTGTTGATCTCTGCAAAAGCAATAAGAAATGTGAGAACACAAACTCTACATAAAGAGAAAGAAGATTAAAGAGAGTGTGATAAATTTAATTACAGGGAAAGTGAGAGATCATTGAGGATCCTGTCAGAATCTTGGAAAAAGAGAGTGACAACTTGTGAAACAAAATCTGGATTGCTTTCATCTTGTAGTTGTTGAAGCTGCAAGAACTGGCTGTCCAAAATCCCCTATTTATACAAAAACAAAGGACTTTCTATAATTAGAACTTATAAATTTACATAATCCAAACAAAGGACTTTCCATAATTAGCTTACAAAAGAATTGCAAAAGCTTTCTTTAGTTTCAAGATAGCGATAAATTCTACATTCTAAACCCTAAACTCCCGTTATAATTCCTAAAACACTTTCTTCAACCTTCAAATTCTATTTCCAACAAGAAATGGCTATAACAAAAACTTACTTCCAAGAAGAGTGATTTAGTGTAATCTTGCAAACTCTTCTGCATCTGAACCAACTCCATCTTCTTCTTTTTTTTTGTATATATATTTTTGTTCTCTGTGTCTCTCTGCCAATAATGGAGGATGAAATTGTCTACCGAATCCTCAGTACTTAAGAGATGAGAACAAAATCCTCCTTATAAAAAACCATTTACTTTAATTTTTTTTTAAAATTGTATTTTATTGTTACAGTTATAGTTTTGATGTGGGAGAAGAATCCACTGAATAAATCAACTTTAAAAATGGAAGCTGGTCGAGCTGTCGACCGTCTAACCATCCGAGCCTCCTTTTCTCTTATTTTCCGCTTCTCCTCGTTCTCTGTTTCGCAGATGTGATAAAGACATAAGATGCATTGATACTTCACTCTGTCTTTTTCTTATTATTTTTTTAACAAGTTCTATCAAATTTATAATTTTTATACACCTGATGAAAGAATATATTTTATGCACTGCCTGTATTCAATGTATCTTTCAAATAGCATCTCTTTAAGCTGATTTTTTTATATATTTATTTGATTGATCTTCACTGATCTTGTCCGGCTAGTATTTGTTTATTAGAATAAAATATTGATTGGCTAGTTTTTAACCTTGTGCTGCTGGCCCTAGAGAATTATCCGAAAATAAGAAATAAAATAGGGTTATTATTGAACTATATGTTAGAATACATTTGAGCAGGATACAAAATAAAATTAAGTTGAACAACGGATTATTATTCTTTCGAAGTAGGAAATATCTCTGGTTCGAAGCCCATTTATGCAAGTCTTGTGTATTTTTATCACTTTCATCAATAGAGGGCAAAATCATAAATTACACTCTGCAACAAAATTCATTTTTGGAGGTGATTTGATCCGTATATGCTTTGCTTAATATTTAACAAAGATAACTGACAGATCTACGTTACAAACATCAATTTTATTTTTCTCAGTGTTTCCCGATTTTAGCAAAATTGCAACAGAGTATTGCCATGGAGCGATCGCCGTAGAATCGGTCAATCCGCCCGAAATAGTGACATAATGAATTTATCAAGTACATCGTGACTTTGAACTCCATATATAAGCCTTATGTTTTGTAATGTTGTCCACGGACCAAGTAAATACAATGTCTAATTTCTACAGCCTATATAATCCAATCATGTGGTGGAGAACTAATTAAAATGCAATTTCTTTTCTTCGATCCTCTTTATCATATATATCACAAAAACACATATACATAAAGTATTTTAACCATTATTTTTGAGTTATGAAAAGTTATACCAATAGTATAGATTGAACAGAGGTACCAAAGGAAACATAGAACTTCTTCTGGTATATAGGCGTTTTACATATAATTATTAAAACATACAATAATAAATGGAAAATATTTTAATCATGGTCAGAACTCCTCTCTTGAATTCGAACATCAACGCCATCAGCTCCATCTATCCTCCGCAAAGTAGCAGTTCATGTTATGGAAGCAACAGAACAATGTCGTCCACAACCTCATCTCAGCGCCTGCAATCACTATTGATGGATAACAATATCCACTTCAGAAACTAGATTTCAATTTTCGATTGGGTGTATATGAAGAAAAATATTAAAAACTATATATTAATGATTATGTATAAAATGTGTATTTTATTGATAGTACAAGTAGACAACGATTACAAATATCGGAGGTTTCTTAAAACAAAAAGGTATGAACGTATTGAAAGTATAGTATCGCTCACCCATCATTAGGTCTCTCCTCTTTTTCTCCTTGGTCTTGCTTTTATAATATTAAAGAATCGATCATAACAACCACGTGATTTCCGGTGAGAATCTGGTGCCCTTACGGTCCTCTTTGATGCTTTGACCTCCGTTACAATGTGGTTGAATGTGTCAGCTCGACATGGGCCTTAGAACTTCGTGGGTTCATTGTCTTCTCGAACCTGGTATAGTGCAGGGGTGAAATCCGCCTCCAGAAGTCCCCCCCCCCCGGGTCTGGCGTGTCTCAGATCGTCAGACAAGTTGAGTGTTGAATTCAAGTTGGGTGGAGAATTTGAGGCCGGTGGTCTATATGCTTTAAGATCTCCAAAATCTCGGTTTTGGCGAATTAGTTACGAGGTATGACGTGGGTTGTGGAGTGATATTGCTTTGGAATGTGAATCGTTTTATTGACGATAATCATTCCAATTATTGGGTTTCTAGTCTTTCTTTCATGTTTTCCTTACATTTTTTTCTCCATTGACATTCGCTTCTATTTTCTTTAATTGATTCTAATGACATCTCCTCACGATGAAGTGCTCAATGATCTCTTTGTTAGGCCTTTTTCAGTGGCGTTTCCTAGAAATTGTTTGGATGAAGATGATGTGCTCATCGCTCACCGCTTCAAGCGGTCTAAAAGAGTTTTGGTAGTTAGTTCATCATTGGAGTCAGACCTTGATATCGATTCGAGCAAGGGGGTCACCGTGTGAACTCACATGAGGGTCTTGATGTTCCTTCTTAACCAGTCTTTTATACTTAGAAAACTTAGAGTATGTAAAGTCCATTTATGATTTGAGGAAAAGACTAGGAATTTAGTTTGGTATTGAGTTTATTTTGCCTTCGCCTTCTGAGTTTTCGTGTTCTACACCTCCGGTATATATTACTATATATGATTTTTTTTCACAAGGGTCACGTGTGGTTCCCTATCCCTCGCCTCTTGCTGGTTTATTGTCAAAGGCGCAAAATAGATATTTCTCAGCTTTCTGTCAAAAGTATTCAGCTGTCCTTGGGCTTGCCGTTCTGGCTGGTGAGCTCAGGAAAAACAATGAGTCTGTAGCTCCTTGAAACCTTTAAAATTTTCAAATTTTTCTCCAAGAAGGCAAATATGTATTATCTTTATGAAAATCGTCAAATTGTCACCACACCACCTAGCAAGGTTGTGGACTGGGAAGGCAAGTACTTCTTTGTGAGGATTGACAAGAATTTGGTGTCTGCCAACCTCGTGAGTGTCGTTCAATGGAAATGGAATGGAAGTCCAAATTAGTTAAATTATTTACTATGCTTCTTTCTTAGGTATTCGTTTTTGGTTATATAGATATGTTTTGCAGTGCGTCATGTGGGGTCGAAAACTAAGATTGCGAACTTGGAGTCGATGACTGGGGGATTTCTGTCTATCCACAATCATACTTGGAAGACCATTACTCCGGATTGTATAGAATCGGTCCTTGAGATCATCTCAGGTGAGTGTTTATTTTTTGAGCATGGCTTTTTCTTTCTCTTGTTTTTGAATCTTGATTCTTGTTTGTCTGTTGTAGGTATCTTTGTCATTCTCATCCTCCTCCCGAGCTCGCCCCTTAGTGAGATGTAAAACACCCTTGGGTTTCATCTTCCACCCAAACTAAAAAGAAGAGGAGTTGTGGAGCAAACAAGCAAATGAAAACATTATTTTTTTGCAGCCCATAACAAGGGGTGCTGAAGCTTCTGAAAACAATGATGTTCTTAATCAGCTTCCTTGTCCTACTCCAGGGAGAATTTCTTCATCTTCTGGTGAGCAGTATTTTGGGTCCCCTGAGGTTGAGCTTGAGGAACGTACTTCACTCGACCTCCGAAATGACCGTGACGAGTATCCTGAGTGGTTTGAACAGTTTGTTTATGAGAAAACAATTGTTTCGGATTCAAGGACGAATCCATCACAAGTGGGAGAGACTTGTAGCATCCCCAATCCCGAATAAGGATCATGTGACTGACCATGGTTCGAAGAAACGAGCTGTAGATCACTTTGATCAAGAGGCAGGTGTTCCATGGTCAAGATAGGGTTAAGTATTTGAGGACTTAACCAAATCAGAGGGAAAGAAATGAGTTAAAGGAGCTAGACGAGTGTTTGGTAGCTGAGCAAAGTAAATGGCTAGCTCGACCAGCTAAACGTAGTTCGACCAAGCTTAGTCTAGCTCAGTCCTACTTAAGTCAGATCATTCAGATGAGCTACCAGCTCACTCAGCTAGACCAGCTGGGGTTCAGCTCAACTCAGATGGACAAAGTGCTCGGGTCTTGGGTAGTTGGCCGGGTCCGGGCCGGTGGCGGGCCAGGTGGTGCGGCCATGGTGGTTAGGGCCTGGTGGACCCTTGGGTAAGGTTGTGGGTTAAGCCTGGTGGTTATGGGTCTCTGTTTAGGCTTAGTATGGACCGAAGAAAGATCAGATGCAGGTGAAGGGATGCATGCGGACAAGAGGTGCAACCTATCGACCAAGTTATGCCCATTCGCTAACAAGTCATGCTTGTTTGTGGGGAAAGACTTACCCCTTCGTTCTCTATAAATAGGGGGCCTTTCCATTCATTTTTATCATTCAATTTCAGAGTAAAATACTCAGAGAAAAATGTGTGAGAGAGAGAAACAGAGAAAGAGAGAGTTCTCGGCCAATAGCAAGGTCGTTTGTGGTGATTGTCTTTCCGGCGACTAAGATCGTTTGTGTAAGCATCTCCGATCAAGAATGGGAAAGGCTGATAAGGGTAAGAACATGAAATACCCTAACGTGGTTTCCAAGGTAAGAGATGGGCCGTGGGTTCATCAGTCCATACGGCTAGCCCTTGTGGCCAAACCGATGGTTTGGTCGGTTCCATAGTCTCATCCGTTTCTCTTAATCTATTTCCATTCATTCTCCATCTTCTCTTTCTGGTTATACACGAAAGTATCTGATGGTTGGAACCATGGGTTGCGTCCCTAGTCTTAACCCATCCACATCTTAACCGCTAACTAGACCATGGATCAGTTATGCTGATCAGTCTGGATCGTTCTAAGGAATGGGCGGTTGGGCTGAACGGTTGGAAAGTCCCAAAGGGTGCGAGTTACCAAAGGAAGCAAGTTACCAAAGGGTGCAAGTTCCAAACGGTGTCATTGGATGCAGGTTATGTCCAGTCCATATGGATCAGTCCACGGCTTGTAAAGCTAGGACATGTACACGGTTGTCTAACCGGAGTAATGAGTCGCAAGGTCCGATCGGTTGTAAAGCCATCTGGATTGGGCTTGGGCCTTACTCGGTTGGAAGTCTATTGGGCCTTTGAGCCGGACTTCAAGAATGGCCGATTGTACCTAGACATTGCCCGGATGGACGGACTGGTCTTTGGGCGATACAGTTCTGATCGTGTTTCTGTTTGTTTTAACTGGATTGTCTAATTATTCTAAGTCATGTGGGCGGTTGGATGATTGACTTAAGGTATGGTAGATAGGTCCGACATATTATATGATTGTCTTGATTGAGATTTATCATAGTTCTAGGGACCAAGCCAAGCATTATAGAATCTCTCCGTTCTGACTTTGTTTATGATTAATGCTTATGGGTTATGGTTTCAGGAACTGAGGCTGGTTGTGGTCAAGCCAAGGAGCCGTGAAGACTCAGTCAATGAGAGGCTGTGTAGCGTGTGGTTAGATGAAGTTAGGGAGGAACTAGTTACTGTTTATGAGACTGTTAAGAAACTATGTATATTAGATCACATGTTTCTGAGTGATACAATTAAGCTTATTAATTATTCCGTTGTGCTAGTTGTCGATTGTTTATGAACCTTATACATGAATATGACTTAGTAAATAAAAGACTTCAAAAAATGAATCAAACAAGCAATGAAAATATAAAGTAAGTATGCGGGTCCAGTTAGGTCGAGAGGCCGGGATCGGGTCTTACACATTTGGGCTCTTGCGACAAGGTATTTCCTTTCCTGATAGTTGCATGCACCCAACGTTCTCCGACAAACTGGCCCATATTAGTCTGGTTTTTCTTAGTGGATGCGGTTTGGTGTATTTGTGCTCGGTCCGGTGGTCTTCAGGTACATCCTCCTTATCTTAATTCCACAATTCATCGTAATGTAATGTTCAGTAAAACCAGCAAAAGAGGCAAATGAGATGCTTTAAGCTCATTACACGAATTAGTCGACCGAGCAAAATGATGAAAGTTAATCCGGATCTGTTACCTGGCGGCTTGGTTGTATCGTCTTACATATTCTAACTTGTAAGGTTGTATGCCTTTACCACTTTTATTCAAGTCTTTGGTTGTAATTTTCCTGATTATCCCCATTTAATAGGCCAATGGAATAAAATTTTCATATTAAAAATGGGTTATATCTTGCTCTATCTTAACTCTTAAGCACACCATTCTCATCTTCTAAACCACTACATATTCTTTTGTCACATCCGTCGCTAATTACTTTCAGAACCATACTCATACACACCATTCTTATCTATTTTCCCATGCATAGTTAATGTCGCAGTCTTTCTTAAATAATATATTTTCTCAATGACACTTCCAACATGTCAAACCAAATTAGTTACTCTTTTCCACTAAAATAGATGTTTTAGCAAAAACGTTTGTTTCACAAATATAGATGTTTTATGTTTCTTATGTAGAAATTATAAATTTCAAAAATAATAATTGAATTTATAGATTATTATTGGTTAAAAAATTATTGAAAATTAATAATTACAAAATAATATATTTATAATAGTAATTTAATGTATCATTTATATATTATTTAAAAAGTATTTTTAATAAATAACTTTACATTTATGTATGATCCATGTTAAGAACTACGCTAGGTGTAAGTCGGGCGGTCGATATGAGCTTAGCGAGCTAATGAAAACTCGAGGATTAATCGCGGCCAAGTTTCTAATTTTTTACTTGCATATATATATAAATATTATATATGTTAATATTGTTTAGTAAGTTACGTTGGTTCAGGTAGTAAGTGTCTTACCTAGGTGTTAATAAACCCGAGTTCGAACCCTATCTTCAGAATTTTGGTTTATTTTTCTATTGTTTTAAAGAGGGATAGACCGGTAATTTTGATGTTGTCTCTTTACTTTAACCTACGTTGTTCAAGCATAAAAATGACCGCCTCCACCACTTTCCTAGATTGTTTCACTCATCTCATCACTTATTTTGTTATTTTAATTTATATTTTATAGATCTAAAGTTAGATTCAAATTTTTAAGGTTTATATTCATCAAAAACTCGGTCCTCCGCCTTGAAGCTCCGATTAGCTCCACCTCGCTGCGGCTATGCTCCGATCACCGCCGACGTGGCCGATTAAACAGTTACACGGGCGCGTTTTCGAACAGAGTGTATGATTAACAAAATTACTATTACTTATGTGGTAGCTTACGAGCATTCTCGGTCAATTTATAAAAAAACAATTACTAGAATATTTACAATTCAATGTCAATGGACCTATGTTTTTTTATGATGTAGTGTTACACCGTGTTATCAATAATCCATTTATAAAATCGAACCTTTAAATTATCATTTAAATATTAAAATAGATAAGTGTATGTGAACAATGAGAAAATGTTTATATTTTATTATAAAAATTAGTATAAAATATAATAATATATTTATTTTTAAATAATATATATATATATATATATATATATATATGTTTTATTGAATATATAACTGATGCATATTAATCTATAAAATTTATATATTTTATTTAATAATAGCATAAAATTATTTATAAATAAAAAATATTTTAAAAATAAAAATTTACAATTTATGTTTTAGTTGATATATTTAATTTTTATTTTAAAAATTAAATTGATGATATACATGAATACAAGGTTCATGGTCTCCTTAAATTAATTTTTGAATGATTGTCAGTCTAAAAATATACTATGGAGCATTGTTAGCAATAATTTACTAGAAAAATATATTCACGAGATTATCACTTTCTTTTTAAAAAAAATCCGATTATACATATATTGCTAACTTATATTTAAATATCTTGACTTATAGACAAATTAATTGCGTTTAGTATTTCGTTAAGGGGAAGATGTTATAATTCAAAAATCTATATATATATATATATATATATATATATTGTTAAAGTAATTATTTCTTATAGTCGATTTTACTCTGCGTAAGGCGCGCGGTATCACTTAGTTTTCTTAATATGTGTGGAAATATTGGAAAATGTATATTTTTAAGGAATGGAGGTAATAGTATATTAGTATCATTCTATTTTTAAAATTTGGGGTAAAGATATTCATTCCAACACGCCTCGCACATGATGAATGGGACATGCAAGAACATACGATGCGTGTAAACCAACGGCACTAAATTTATTATACCAACTAATCAAGATGATTAGTGGATCTTTCTTGATAATGCATGGGTCCATTGTCTACAAGGGCTGCTCTCCATCACTAATGGACCATTCAAATCTTACCATGAAGTTGTTGTCTTACATTATTTCCGTATAAAAGTTAAACTGCGTTTCCTAATTAGTTTTTAGCAATTAATTAGATGCACTATCAAAGTTTCAAATGATTAACTAAATGCGTTTGAAAAAATTCCCAAATATTAAAAATTGAATTCAAGTATATACCAAAAATTCAAAAATAACTTAAAAATGTAGTAAAAACTGCAATTGTTCCATTATGGTTAAACAAAAAATTGTAGATCTTTTTATGGCTATAACTTTCGAAAGTTTTCTCAAGACAATGAAGTTTGATTTTTTGATTTTACTAATGTATTTAAAATTAAAATTATTTTTTAATTTTTTTTTAAAAAAAATTGATGAAAAATAAATTGAAATCATATAAATAAATATAAACAATTCTAAATCATGTAAATTTACATTTAATTAAATTAACTTATTTTCTATATAGATAAGTGAATATAGATTGTAAGTTATGATTGTCCATTAGTTAGGGTTTGATAACATGTGTTCAAGTAATGTTAATACTTTAGGGTCATATTTTGGAATCTTGAATATTTTTGGAATTAGAGTTTAACATTTAAGTGTTTAGTTTTGCATATATTAAAAGTTTTGTAAGTTGATTTTTATTTTAATGACATGTTTATTTAGGGTTTATGGAAAAAATATTTCTTAAGAAGTTTGCCAAGAAATATACACTAACAAACTTCCTGAGAAGTCTTTTGAAAAGTATGATAAATTTAGTGTTTAAAGACTTCATTAGAAGTCTGCTAAATTGTAACGAAGAAGAAGTATATGCTAAACTGTAATGCGTTAGCAAACTTTTAGAGAAGTCTTATACACCAATTTTTTTTATAATTTAAATAGAATTTTTGTCTTTTTATATAAGGAAAAAATTTCACATTCTCTTTTTTATATCTCAAATTGCTGCAACAAAAAATGTAATGCTTCCCTCTCTAAAACTTTTTATTCTCTTTGGACTTTAAATCACCAATTTTATATCCTTATTCTCCCATCTTTGTCTCATATCTTTCTCACTAATTTATTTTGTTTTTGTAGGTTTTTTATTCCATAGTTTTCATCTTCTCCTCATAAAAAGGTAGATCTAAAAATTTTAGATATGTATTTTTTTTTTTGCTTTTTGTATGTTAGATTCTAATAAAAATATACATTCAACCTAATGTTATGTTTTTATATTTTAGGCATAATAAGTTCTATTTTTCTTAAACAATTTTTAACATTTTTTGGATATGCAAGCTTTTCAGACTGAGAACAATATATCAAGTTTCAGACTTCATTAGAAGACTTCATTAGCGGACTTCTCCATAGGTCTGTAATGCACAAGTAGATTTCTGGAAAAGTGTGTTATGTATACTACCCAAAATTGGTAAGATTTTATTTTTGCTAGAAATAGTTTTGTGTTTTTGTGTGTTATAAATCCAAATAAAATTATAGATTCAACTTATTTTGATTGTTCTCTTATTATTTTAGTTTAAAGGTGTACTTTCATGATTTATCTTTCTCACTTAAAAATTAAGATATATATATATATATATATATAATGTTTTGATATAATTTTTATGTGTTAAAAAATAAAAATAAAAATTCATTGTGATTATATATGTTTTATTGTAAAAGTTCTAAATTTCAAACGATATAAATAATGGGACGATAAATTATATGACCACAATGCCGCAATTTTCATTTATTAATAAGGAAATTCAAAAGAAACTTGAGACTTGGGGGGGGGGTCCCATGGGAATTAAGAAAAATAAACTTATTGTAACTTTTTGTCTTTTTATTTAATTTTCAAAATTCTACTTTAAATTTTTTCTCTGTTTTGAAATAATTTTAAATATTTTTGGATATGAAGGTTTTTCCGGGTATGAAGGTTTTTCCGGGTATGAAGACTTGATATCAAACTTCATTAGAAGACTTCTCGAGTAGACTTCACCAAAGAAATCTCTTAAACTAATATTTAAATAGAAAATAAAAATTTCAATGAAATTTGAAGATTTCTAGAGTCTCTAGAAGTCTTCTAATGCACGGTTAGATTTTATTGATTTTTTTTAATATTCCACATAGGGGCTAGAGATTTCTTTGAGAAATCTGTTAAGCTATAATGCACTAACAGATTTCTCGAAGAAGTCTTCTATATGAGCTCTTGAATATTTTGGACAATGGTTTTTCAATCATGAACTCTTAAATGCACTAACCTTGCTTTTACATAGATTTATTGGGAAGTTTACTCAATTTTTTTTGTTACCAAGAAATGGTATTAAACTTCTATATTACAAAAATAACATATGTATTGACCAGAAAACTTATAAGTTTTCTCGATAGATCATACTTCTCGAGAAGTGTTCTACGCAAAAAGATCTGAAATATTTTGAATATCATAGATGGATCCGATGAGAGTTTTTGTTTATCTTCTCCAAACACCCATAACTTCTTAATAAAACACATCCACTCATTATTGGCTAAGAAATCATTAACTTGAGTAACTTAAAGAAAATTTAATTTTGAAATTAAAATTTTTGAGTTAGGGATGAAATGAAAGAGAAAATAAAAGAGAAATGGTTTGGTAGGTAAAAAATAAGATAAAATACATGTTGACTTTTAATGTAGTTAGATTTTGGTTGTTGATTGTAGTTGGTTTATTGCTGACAATAATAATTTATTGAATAAGTGATGAAGATAAAGATGATTGAGTAAAAAAACTATTTTTTTTTATAAAAATGCTATTTTCATAAATAATTTAAAATTTTAGGATGAATAGATCAAACCAAAAATTCAAAAAAGATTAGTATTGTGTTTAATCAAAAGTTTTAAGTCATATCTCAAAGAAGCCCAATAAATTATACGCAAGAAGTCAAGCTTATGCATTCACACATATCTCCAAGCAATTTAAAATTAGAAAAGCATTGCCAATAGCCAAAATATATTTTAAAATGTAGAAATTTAAAAATAAGTCGCTGTAGAAGCAGCCAATTATGATTTCTTATTTACCCGAAATAAATACAAGGTGAAATTGCATGGCGAGATAGTCCATCTGTTGGTTCAAGGCCAATTTCGGGTTATGTTCAATTTACACAAGTAAAATAAATGAGCTGTTGATTATGTCTTGTGTACGTATGTCCTTAGGACGTTGATTGATTCGAAGGGGGAAATGCGTTTTAAATGTTAAAATGTTATATTTAATTTGTCAAAACACACATAATACTGTGAAATCAATCCATTTTGACATATAAAAACGCAAACACATAATCAAAACTTTATATGTTGTTATGATCTAAGGAAGAACTCGACATTTTACTATGTTATTGTGTATTTCTGTTATTATAGTAAACTCAAATAATTTGACATTTAAAAGGCAAAATTTTGAATGTGAACGTAATGCATGAATATTTTTACGGTAATAATTACTAATTCGTTGATCTCAATTCAAAATTAAAAAAAACTATTTTTTCAAATAATTAACTTTAAGTTTTTGTTATCAAAATAATTTAAATAGATTTATTTTATTTTATTTTTATTTTGTAATTTTAAACTTCACCTCTAAAATTCCACCCATAATTTTAAATTCTCAGTCTAGATTGATTAACTTAACGAGCATAAATATATATTTATATATTTTTAATAAATTTTATTTTGATTTTTTTTTTAAATTTTATTTTTTGTGACAAAAACTTTTTAAGTTTTATTTTAGAGTATTTTTTTAATTATGTAGAATCTTGCATGCATATTTGTATGCTTTTAACACGTGCATGTTTATTCATTATGTTAATTTTGTTTTTTCAGGCGTTATTTACAAATGGGAAATATACACACAGAACGACGCATTAAAAATTTTCTTTGCATTTGAAGTTTGTGATTACATGTGAAAGTATTGATATAGTACAAAATTTTTAATACACAAATTTTGGTAAGACAAATATCATATGGAAATTGTAAATGCAAATTAAGTTAAACGCATTAAATACTATTTCTTTCGATACAGCTTTTGTAGATATGTCATTTGGAAAAAATACCACTCAGTGCAGTACGTAGTTCCATCTATAAAAATACACATAATTTAACATGCATACAAATTGTTGTGCAAACAAAAAACCTAATCCAGCTCATGTTGTCTACCCATTTGCGTTTCAGGTTTTATGAATACGTGTTTCATAGCAGAAAACTAAACTGATGCATCTTAATTGAAAATATATTTAGTACACAGAACATTCAATTTCGTTGTACGGATCACATGATGACTTTTCGCTAACCGTGTTAAGCCGAGCTCAAGCTATATAACCCGATAGTCTCACAAACTTTTCGAACACAAAAGAAACTTCTATTTAGATTCAGTCGTGCTTCAACTCTGAAAACTTGGTCTCCTTAGGTCCAAAATTTAATTACTTTTGACTCTACTTTACTATTTAGGGAAATAACAAGCAACTATTTCATCATTATTGCGTCTTCGTGTGTAGACATACAAACCTAATAATTTGACTTGGTCAAGTTCGTTACTAGTATTTTTCTACGGTCCTAAACCCAACATCTCGGACCGGATCAATGGGTTATATCCTCTCTAGTTCTTCTATAAATACGCACTAAACCAAGAACACACTTCATCATGTTTTCATATATATCTAACTCGAAAATTCAAGCCCATGTCCGAAGCTTCTTCTTTGCTAATTCCCAAAATCAACTCTCCAGTTACAACGAAACAAATGGCAAACAAAACCCTCACGGGCCTCGAGAATCTCATAAAGCTTCTCCCAACAGGAACACTCTTCATCTACCTATTACTCAACCCTGTCCTTACAAACGACGGTGAATGTTCCACAGCTAATAAGATCATGTCAAGCATTCTCGTCGCTCTTTGCAGCTTCTCATGCGTGTTTTCATGTTTCACCGATAGTTTCAAAGCCACCGATGGATCAAGAAAGTACGGTATAGTCACCAAGAAGGGTCTTTGGACTTACGCGGATCCAGGATCCGTGGATTTGTCCAAGTACAAGCTTAGGATTGCTGATTTTGTTCACGCGGTTTTCGTGGTGGCTGTGTTTGGGACGCTGGTGTTGCTTGACGCTAATACAGCAAGCTGCTTTTATCCACGGTTTAGGGAAACGCAGAAGACTTTGGTCATGGCTTTGCCTCCGGCTGTGGGCGTTGCCTCGGCCGCTATCTTTGCTATATTTCCAAGTAAACGGAGTGGAATAGGGTATGCTCCAGTTGGTGAGGAGGAGGAGACCAAGAAGGATAATGGGTCTGCATGAGACGTGTTGCTTCTGGTGTTTCTGAATTGTTGTGATCTTGGTCAAGATTTGTTGTAGAATATAAACTAAAGACAACGATTGTACGCTTAAAACATTTACTTAGTTCTTTATAACCACTGTATATTGTATTGTATGACATCTTATAGTATGAATAAAACGTTACCATATAAACTAGAGTTCCATAGTTGGTGTATGTCTATCTGGAATCTAATTAGCCAAACTTTTGAAGACATAATAATATTTCGTAAATTCCATGCAAGTATACCCTTGGAAGAAAAAAACTGAATACGAGTGAGTTCTGATCTAGTTGGTCAAGTGGAGTACAATACACGTTTCCAGGTATAGTCACCTTCAACACATTCCTGCTAAAAAAATGTCATAACACACAGAAAAAACTCTGTTTCAGAACAAAAACTTTACATCTTCTTTGCCTTCTATAATCATAATTTGATTCGAAGTTCTTTAAACTTGGAGCACAAGTTTAGATTTGGGAAACAAACATGCACCGTGTAAGAGCAGCATTATCGCGTGTCTGTAAAAAAGGGTTTCTTAAATTTTTTTTTTTTTTTACTTTTTATCTTTTTTAAAAAAAATAAAAAAAATATAAAATCCACCAATCGCGGGCCGCCACGTGTCGCTGGGGCCCGCGAACAGTACAGAAAACTCACATAAACCGTATCTTATTTCACCTACGTAATAAGAGGCGTTTTCTCTGAAATTAATGGGCCCCCCCACTACAAGAAACTCCTTTTTGCAGGCGATAATCCTGCTCTAACTCTACACAAGGAATACCTTTAAGATATGTAGTTTCATGACTTTACATTTAATATTAATACTTCAAGTTGTTATAGAATTGTAGTTTCAGTATAAGATAAGCAAAAAAGATTTCCTAAGTCATCTGCATAGGCGGTTCTCTTAACTCTCCATTTTTTCATGGGCCATATTGACAGTATGACATTCCCATACTTCACAATCATAAGTTTCTCTTCCTCTGCTTTTACCTCTTGCAAACCAAGATGTCTGCATCCAACTCACCTAGCAACTCAGATATGCTTCTTCTGCTGCTGTATCCGTTAAAGCATTTGTAGATATTTAAACTTAGGTTTACTTAGGATTCAAGTAACCTTTGACCTAGAACTATAACTTGTAAATAAAGACACAAGCAATTTAACGAGTTCCGGACCTCTAACTGGTACGTCTCGTGGGAGATCTCTTGCTCCTAAAATCCACTAGATCAAAAGATTTACTAGCAAACACAAAATAAATATGCTAAATAGCTTGATTACAATAAGACCTTCTCAACTTAGCTAGAGAATACAATCAACTTTAATAGATCATATAGACTTAAGCCTAAGTTATTTATCTTTGTTGTTGTCTCCTATCTCTTGCTTAATGACTTGTTGAACGATCTTCTAATGCTTGTAATCTAGTGTTGTTGTTGCCCTATGTGTTTTGTGCTTAAACCTTATCATACACTAATCATGCTTTATATAAACATGTGTATGAGGTTAATCGGGTGGTCTAGGGCATGCGACTCTCTTGGCCCAATAACAGAAGCTGTGGTATTCGGCCCAGCCGTGATGCGAAAACCTTAAACCCACTTCACAAATCTCCACCAGTTGGTTTAAGCCCAACAACCGGCCCAACTTCCACTGACGAAACTCTTTGGTATCTTTCTGCTTGGGGAAGTGAAAAGATCTTTCTTGACTTTTCACACTCTCTCTTTAGTGGTTCCTCTCTCTCTCTCTCTCTCTCTCTCTCTCTCTTCTATCTCTCTCTCTCTCTCTCTCTCTTCTCTCTCTCTCTCTCTCTCTCTCTCTCTCTCTCACTCGTCTTCCAGGCGAGTTCGTTGTTTCCGATCAACACAGAAAAGAAAACATTGAAGCTTCACCGAGCCTCACCGTCAAACGATATCTGGTTAGATCCACCGCGATGCGCTTTACCTCCGACAAGATCTAGTCAGCTCCATCGCGAGTGATTCTGACCCGTTCCACCATTCCTTTCTTTATATGTCTTCATTTCCATCCCCAGGTAACCCTAATCTGTTCATAATCACATGATTAAGATTATTTATGATGAAAGTTTGGACCTTTCTCGGAAGTTTTACTAATCCTTCTTCGATCTGTTCTTGCATGTCTTCGTCGGTGACAAACCGTCTTTTATGACATGTGATGAGTTTCGTTTCAGCTCAAACAACAAGCTCCACCTCTTCAGTATCCCGAGGTAATAATATCTTCTGAAACACTTCTGCATGTTACTGATCTGCTTAGAGCTAACATGTATTTATTATTTAGGTTTCTGATCTTTTGCTCTGTTGAGCTCCTCCACTGGACTCCACTGTTTCCGTGAGACAACCGGTAAGAAGCTTTCTCATACCTTCTTGCATGTGGCCGATCTATGTAGATCTGACACCACTAATGATTTAGGAGTCGATTTAACTTTAAGTTCACCTTAATCCTTTTGCATGTCTCAGATCTGGCTTGTTTCAGTTTTCAGTGGTTAAGAAAAAATGATTCTTTGGAGATGAGTCTTCCGTCAGATAAGTTTTCTTTTTCTTTCCTTCCAGAAATCTCCTTTTGATTCTTTTGTAAAGCGTTTAGTGGGCTACTAAAACGCTTGTTTTCTTGTAGCTTGTAACTAATATAACGTATCTGAGAATATACGTTACTCCACCTGAACCGAGTATACTCTCGATTAGTATTATGCTCCAGGTGATTACCTTCTCCCTCTTTCTCAGATATCTTTTGTTGAGTTTTAAATCTTTTTCATAACACTAACCCTTGTTTTGTTTGTGTTTTGCGAGGATAAAACGTGTCAACATGAATCACCTGGAGCTTCCTCTCTATCTTCAGTAGATGTTCAAAAGCTCACAGCAAAGCTGGAACTTCTGACCAGGTACCGTCTTTGTAAGAAAGTCCGCCGGGTTGACATTAGTATGTATCTTGCTTAGGTTAATATCACCTGCTGCCACTAGGTCTCGTATGAAATGAAATTTGGTGTCTATGTGTTTAGTTCGCTCATGATGAACTGGATTCTTTGCTAGAGCTAGGGCACTCTGTGAATCGTAATTGAATTTAATATTGTCTTGCTTAAAACCCAATTCTGAACATAGACCTTTTAGCCAACTTGCTTCTTTAGTTGCTTTGTTCATTGCCATGTAGTTTGCTTCTGTAATAGATAGAGCAACAACTGATTCTAAACATGATTTCCATGAAATAGTATTGCCTCCAATCTGAAATACATAACATGTAACTGAACGTCTTCTGTCCATATCTGTAGCATAGTCTGAGTCTGAAAAACCTTCTAATTTGAATGTAGAATGTTTTCTGACTGTTAAATTCGAATTAACTGCTCCCTTTAAGTACCTTAGAACCCACTTGACTGCTGACCAGTGGTCCCTTCCTGGTTTACTCATGAAGCGGCTAATATAGCCTACTGCAAATGCTAGGTCTGGTCTTGACCGACCATAGCATACATTAGGCTTCCCACGACACTAGCATAGGAAATCCTTTCCATATGCAATGCCTCTTCTTTCCATTCTTGTTCTGTTAGACTCTTTAGTTTGAACTGTGCTATTGTAGAAGTAACCACAACTTTAGCTTCATTCATTCCAAACGTTCTTGAGACCTTTTCCATGTACTTTCCTTGTGATAGAATCAATGTCCCTTTATATCTATCTCTTATTATATCCATGCCCAAGATTCTAGAAGCCTTTCCCATATCCTTCATTTCAAACTCACTGTTAAGTTTGTCCTTTAGGTTCTTGATAACATCCTTGTTTCCTGATGCTATTAGCATATCATCAACGTATAGGAGTAGATAGATTGCTTTATTAGTTTGGATATCCCTCATATAGACACATGGGTCCTTGTTGCTACGTTCAAACAATTAATCCTTCATAAATGTATCAAATCGTTGATTCCATCTCCTTGGAGACTGTTTCAAACCATACAAAGATTTCCTTAACAAGCATATTTTATTCTTTGTCCCTAGTTTTATGAAACCTTCAAGTTGAGTCATGAGAATTCTTTCCTCTAAGCTTCCATGTAAGAAAGCCGTCTTGACATCCATTTGTTCTAGTTTGTAGTCTAGGTTTACCACAACTGATAGCATAAGTCTTATAGAGACATGTTTCACAACCGGAGAGAAAATCTCGTTATAGTCGATTCCCTCGGTTTGAGAATAGATTTTAGCTACTAGTCTTCCCTTATATCTCTCATCTTCAACCCCTGAGATCCCTGGTTTCAATTTGAAAATCCATTTGCATCCAATGAGTTTTGCATTATGTGGTTTATCGATGAGATCCCATGTTCGATTCTTCTTGTGAGACTCCATTTCTTCCTCAGCTGTTCTTTTCCACTTCTTCCTTTCTTTGCTTTTCATAGCATCCAAATAGGATTTAGGTTCATCTATTTCTAATTCTTCGAGAACATTCAGCGCGTAAGCTACAAAGTTCCCATTCTCATATCGAGATGGTGGTCTCACATTTCTTCTTATTTTCCTATCTCGTGCAAGCATATATGAGTCAGGCACATCTTCAGTGTTTTGACTCTCAACTTCGGGATCATGTTCTTGGTCACTAGAGCTACTAGAAATTTATGTTGATGATTCTTCTCCACCTTTATCAGGTGAGACTTCGGACTCTGAAGAGTGAGATGGTCCCATGATCAAATCATCACTGAAGGATACTCTTCTTTTGGTTTTCTTTACACGTTGATCACTACTCTCATTAGTGCTCTTAGGATCATCTTCTCCTTTAACCATAGTATCCTTGTATAGTTCTTCCTCGTTAAAGACCACATTTCTGCTTGTTCTGCATCGTCCTTCTTGAGAGATCCAGACTCTATACCCTTTAGTACCCGTAGGATATCCCATAAAGACTCCTTTAAGAGATCTAGGTCCTGTTTTTTCTTCGGTTATGTGAACAAATGCAGAACACCCGAATGTTCTAAGGTGTCCCAGCTTTGGTTTAATCCTTGACCACACTTCCTCTGGTAATTTAAAACCTAACGTGGAGTTTGGTGATCGATTGATCAAATAGATAGCCGTAGAAGCTGCCTCTGCACAGAAACTTTGATCTAAACCAGAATTCGTTAGCATACACCTTACCTTATCCATTATGGTTCGATTCATCCTCTCTGACACCCCATTTTGTTGTGGAGTATAGGTTCAAGTCATATGTCTTCTGATCCCAGCATGTTTGCAGTAATCATCAAACTGCTTATTACAGAATTCCAGACCATTATCGGTCCTTAGAGCAGCTCCAACGCCAAACTGCACGGACTCGATTACCAAGGTAATTTTTATATTTTTTTTTCAGTTTAAAAAAAGAAGATATAAGGAGCCAATCACGGAGTCCCACGTGGTGGTGGGACCCGCGCATAGTGACAAACCGGGAATGAATCGATCCTTAGAGTGGGAAGAGTTTATCTTGGTACAAATTCTTAAAAATTTTGGGCCCCACATATTATAAAAACATTTTTTGACTAAGGATTTTCTTTTAAGAGGCTGCGTTGCAGCTGCTCTTAAGCACTTGATTTTCCTTTCGGTCTTCCATCCCCTAAACTTGGAGAACATTTTGTCTTTAGATTTTAAGAAATAGATCCAGACCTTCTTTGAAAAATCATCGATAAAAGTTACAAAGTACTTGCTCCCAGCAAGGCTATCTGGTGTAGAAGGAGACCCCCAGAGATCCGAATAAACATAGTCTAGTATTCTTTTAGTCACGTGTTTAGCTTTAGGGAAACTTTGCTTGTGTGACTTCCCAATTATGCAGTGTTCACATAAATACAACTCCTTTACTCCCTTGTCAATGATATATCCATTCTTGACAAGTTCAGACATGTTCTTCAAGCTCATATGACCGAGGCGTGAATGCCAAACATTAGTCATATTCCTTTCAACTCTTGTAATGTTAGCCTCTCTTTTCAATACGGCTCCTTGTAGGTAGTATAGCCCTTGATGGTATTTATCTGATATAGCAGGTTTGTCATCCTTATAGAAATTAACCATATGATCCTTCCCTTCATATCGACATCCCGCAGTCTCTAGCATTCTATAGGAAATTAAGTTTCTGCTCATCCCTCGCATATACCTAACACATGTTAGTATTACCGTAGAGCCATCCATGTTTAGGATTCGTATTTTCCCAATTTCTTGGATGTTACTATGAGTATTTTAGCCATTAATACTTTCCCTCCCTTGAACTTTTCCAAGTCAAATAGAAAACTCTTTTCGGGTGTGATATGAAACGAGCAGCCTGAATCCATTACACACTCTTCTTTTGTGTCTAAAGTACTGACCGTTAGGATTAGGGGTTCCTTTGATTCAGCCGCTGCTACATTTGTGGAGTTTTGAGGTTTGAATGACCTGTTATACAGACACTCACGCTTCCAATGCCCCTCCTTACCGCATATGAAGCATCCCTTAGTGTTTTTACTATTTTTGGGACGTGACTTAGTCCTTAATCGACTCTTTGACCTTCCTTTGTAGGTCTTCCCATTGTTCTTGTCCAATCTCCGGTCTGATCTCCCTCTTTCAACCATTAAGCCTTCTCCACCCGAACTTGTAAACCTGCCACTCCCGATCAATTCCCTTTCCTTAGACCTTGCAGCTCTAGTAACTTCATTTAGGCTTAGGGTGTCTCTTCCATACTTTAGGGTTTCCTTGAGTTGATCATATTTGCTTGGCAGTGAACTTAACAATAAAATTGCTTGGACTTCCTCAAAAACTTCAACTTGCAGATTGCTTAGATCTGCTACTAGTTTTAGGAAATTGTCCATGTTCTCATCTATAGTCTAAGATTCAGCCAACTTGAAAGTGTAGAACTTGAGCTGTAGATATATCCGATTGGGCAACGAGATCTCTGTGTATAGTTTTTCTAAGGTATTCCACATTGCAGCAGCAGTTTCACAATGTTTAATCTTCCTTAGAACCTTGTTCCCAACATTTAGCACGAACAGGTCCTTTGCTTTCTCTGACTTTTTGAATTTAATTGGATCTATTACGGGTGTTGATTCAACAATTCCAGCCAGTCCCTTTCCAGTATCCTTCATGGTTGATTCAGGTTCTTCTTTTGTGCCAGTACCATCCTTTAGTAGCTTTTCATCCGCGAGAATAGACTTCAAGCCAAGTACTCCAAAGTGAGCAAGCATGTGCACTTTCCATAAAGCAAAATCACCCGTAGCATCAAATGATCAACTTCAATGCAAGTGTTAGACATCGCGTATGAATTTGATGCTCTCTCTCTCTCTCTCTCTCTCTCTCTCTCTCTCTCTTAAGTAACCTTAAGAACCCGGAAGCTCTGATACCACTTGTAGAGATTTAAACTTAGGTTTACTTGTTGGTGGGAACAAGAAAGCTGTGGTATCAAAGGTTACTTAAATCCTAAGTAAACCTAAGTAAACCACTTGTAGAGATTTAAACTTGTAACCTTTGATGCTGTCATACCCTAATCATACACTAATACGGGTGTTGCCTTATGTGTTTTGTGCTTAACCCTAATCATACACTAATCATGCTTTATATAAACATGTGTATGAGGTTAATCAGGTGGGCCTGCAACTGTCTTGGCCCAATAACAGAAGCTGTGGTATTCGGCCCAGCCGTGATGCGAAATTCTTAAACCCACTTCACAGCTTTCTTGTTCCCACCAACAAGGAAGACACATGAGAACTCATCGAGATATTTTTTTGTTTTACAATAGTTCTCCTCTTTCTCTCGCTCTACCATACTAAAGAAGTTGTAGCTCAGTGCTAAATATATCTCATTTTCTTAGCTTGGCGATTAATAAATGCAATTCTAAGAAAATGAAAGTTGTAATTATTAATATCAAAGTTGTCAATATCATGGTTTCCTTGGACTATGAGATTTGAGAACATGGATATCAATCAATGGTTTTCGTTGAGATATAGAGGCTGATTTTATAAAAGAAGAGTGAGAATCTATTGGAAATGTTATTGGTCGTCCTGAAACAGACGTATCAGGCAAAGAAGAGAGAAATTTGGGTAGATTAGGAATCTTTTAATAGCGTGTGTTAGGGTGTTAATACAAGACGTGTAAAACTGGTTAAACAAGTTCATGTAAAATTGTTTAAGACGATTTCTAATTAAACAAAAGGTATTTTCTTGTATTTCATTCTGTTTTGAATTATCTTATGCAATACTGTGTTGCGTTTACATCTTGCACTTACATACGCAATTGACCAAATGGTGCCACTATTTAAAAACGCGCATTTTTTTTCTACCAGCTTAGTAACTTTGCAAAAGCTTAAGAACATCAGGAGAATTTCTCAACAAAAAAAAAACATCAGGAACTATAGGATGAGGTTGTTATGCAACACAATAAAAAGTTTTTTTCTCGCTCGTATTATGAAAGTATGGATGCTAAGAACGAAACGGCTAAAAAGGTACTCTGTTTCTGTTAGACTAGCTTTTGAGTTCACGTCATCCTTGTTTAATATAAATGTATCGTTGATCGAAAACTAACTTTTGATAATCATATCCTAGAATATATATATATATATATTGGTAATCATGTTAAGAACCTTGAAATAGATATCAAAAGTTAAAATGAATATGATTTAAAGGAAGTTAAAACTTCAAAGTGTTAAGATGTGTGACTCTTTATCGTATTTATAATTCATTCCTATAGATTTTTAGTAGGTGTTTTCATGCACTATGTACATAAATAAAAGTTTTAAAATTTAAATTAAATTTCAAAATATTTTTTTTTTAATTTTTAGATTTTATTATTTGAATACAATATTTAATTTTAATTTTAAATGTAATTATATGTAACAATTAAGATAAAATAAATAAGTGTTATTTAAATTTATACTTTTAATATATATATATACACATATGTATATACTTAAAAGTATAATATTGTAAAGTTTTTTTATCTTTTTGTTTTGAGTAAAATATATTAAGTAAAATAATATAAAATTAAGAAATTATTTTGTTAGGTATATAATTATCAAAACGTAAAACTGAATAATAATTTTTGAATTTATAGATATTACAAAGAAAATAATGGTATTGGATTAGAAAATTAAAATTTTTTAAAAACTGAATATTTTTTGAAGATTTGTTTTAGTAATAAAAATTATAAAATTATAAAAATAGAATTAAATCATATTTCGAAATTGAAAAGTATTATTACATTTCTCTTTCTACTATTGAATAATTATTGTTATATTTATGATGATTTATAAGTTATTATCATATTTTAAAAAATACCAAAAATATAAGTGAACATTTAATGTAAATTTTCATGTTAGATTAGCTCCAATCCATGTCATCATTGTTAGTATGACATGTTATCATTTTCGTTCAAAATTCAATATAGTGATGACAAATAATGTTTAAGATATTCTCATAAGTATATTTTCCTCTCTTCTTTTTGGTTATTTTCTTCTGAGACTAAGAAAAAAGGGAAGTCGAAACCCTAATAAAAAGAAGATTATAGCGATGGACGTTTCATCAAAATCTCAAAAGTTCAAGATGGGTGATGAAAAGATAGTTCAAGGAGTGAATTTCCCGAAAATGCGAGGGATATATAGAGGGATATTCATGTTAGCATCTGGGGGCTGGTTCATTATGCTCGCTGTGAAACACTTCTGCCCGAAGTTATTTTTTTCGTTGTCGGCACCAAAACAGAAAGAAGGACTGGACACGTTGGTGCTTTGTTCAGCACTGTTCTTGATTTATCTGGTTGTGGTGGTGAGGTCGTTTTACCTCCCGATTCCGACATCTTTTGATCTACAAGTAGTCTGGAGACTAGGTTTGTCTGGTGTCCTTGCACTTATGACGGTATCTATGTGAACTGTATCAACTCGTCTTGTTGTTGAAGCGCCTATCGTTGCGTTTTGGTTAATTTCTGGCACGTTTGCCATTGTGCTACTCGTATGGCCAGTGAAAGATGTATGCGTCCAACATGTTGTCTACACCGATTTTGTATTGGCTTTGATGAGGCACTTAGGTTACCTGTGACCTGTTTGGACCGCTTGTCTTCACGTAGTTTCCTTGGTCATTGTCAATGTCTTTCTTTTCTATGGATTACTTCGTCTTGATCTTCCGGAGCCACAGAGCCAGATCCGGAATGATAGAAGTTGTATTCCCTTGATTTACATTGAGTTGATTACATGATTATATACAACGTAAAGTAGTTGCCACGTTCCTAATAATCAGGAAATAATATCTTAACTACAAAATATACAAGGAATGATCTATTTCGTTCACCCTCCCGCAGTCAAATCGTCGGATGGTCAGACGGTTAGATTGTATTTGAACTCATTGAATAGGTTTGATGGTAAGCCCTTCATGATATTTCTACATATTGTAGAGAGGATGGAACATGTAACACCTTTACTTGTCCCAAATCAACTTTTTCGCGTACGAAATGAATATCAATCTCCACATGCTTTATTCTCTGGTGTTGGACTGGATTGTTTGACATGTATAACGAGCTTATGTTGTCGCAGAAGACAATAATTGCAGAGCGTATGGGACAATGAAGCTCGAGAAGGAGATTACGGATCCAACATGATTCAGCTACTGAATTTGCAACGCCTTTGTATTCAGCCTCTGCACAGGATAGTGAGACCGTAGGTTGACTTTTTAATGACCATGAGATGAGGTTATCTCCAAGATCTAGACAGAACCCTACATAGATCTTCTCGTTGTTAATCTTTTGTAACTGCTTGTGTTACACAAGTATCGCAGTGTGTTACACACGGATATGTAAATCTTCTACAACCGTTTGTGTTAAACAAAGATCACACTGTGTTACACACAGATACGACAGAAGGAATACGATAGATGTTTCAGGCTTATTCCAGAAAGTTTATATTCATAAAAGACTTTGATATTATTGAGATTCTGTGTTATCTGTTTACAACAAATGATTGACCTTTATATAGAGATCGAATCATTATGAAGAGACACAACTCTTCACACTAAAAGACATAACATGAAGAGTTACAACTCTTTGTGTAATAACTAACTAATTTAAATGTACTAAGGAGAGATTAGATTATATAGTTTAACACTCCTCCTTAATCATATCTCGACTTCACTCCAAGCTGCTTTCTGAGATCTTCAAACCTTGAACCGCCCAATGCCTTTGTGAGAATGTCTGCGAGTTGATTATCTCCTTTGCAATACTCCAATTCAATGATTCCTTTTTGCTCAACTTCTCTCAAGAAATGGTACTTGATCTCTATGTGCTTTGTCCTCCTGTGTTGCACTGGATTCTTTCCAATTGATATTGCTGATTTGTTGTCACATAAGATTGGAACTCCTCCTTCAAACTTCTGACCAAAATCTTCAAATAGTCTTTGTAACCACACGGCTTGATTTGCTGCTGCACACACAGATATGTACTCCGCTTCAGCCGTTGATTGTGCCATTGTTTGTTGCTTAATTGATTGCCAACAAAACATGGCTGATCCAAGAGTAAACACATAACCTGAAGTGCTTTTCTTGTCTTCCTTAGAACCACCCTAATCGCTATCTAAGTAGCCTACAAGTCTTGGTTCTTTCACACTTGTAAAGAATACTCCAAAGCTTGATGTTCCCTTGAAATACCTTAACACCCTTTTGGCTTCTTGATAGTGCTTCATGTGAGGTGATGACATGTATCTTGAGAGATAGGGCGCTTGCGTACATCACATCAGGTCGTGTTGCACACAAGTACAAAAGGCCTCCAACAATGCTTCGATACTTAGTTGGATCTCCATACTCTTTGTCATCCTCAACTCCTTTCTTTTGTGGTGTAAGTGGAGTGCTTACACTCTTTCTGTTTCTCATTCCAAACTTATCAACAAGTTTGTTTGCATATTTTTCTTGTGAAAGAAATATGCCTCTATCGTCTTGGATTACTTCCATTCCAAGGAAGTAACTTATCAATCCAAGATCCATCATCTTGAATTCTTTCTTCATACTCTCCTTGAATGTGTTGATGATCTGAACATTGCTTCTAGTGATGATTATATCATCCACATATCGATTCACGATCAACACATCTCCTCCTTGCTTCATGATGTATAAGGCTGCATCATTCATACTCCTCTCAAAACCGTTTTGAATGAAGTATGAATCTATCCTTCCATACCATGCCCTTGGGGCTTGCTTTAAACCATATAAAGCCTTGCGTAGCCTTAACACCTTATGTTCCTTTCCTTGGGTAACATACCCAGGTGGTTGTGTTACATACACTTCTTCCTTTAGTTCTCCATTGAGAAATGCTGACGTTACATCTATTTGATACAAACGCCACTTCATTTGAGCCGCATAAGCGAGTATGGACCTTATTGTATCATGTCTTGAAACCGGGGCAAACGTCTCAAGGTAGTCAACACCATATTCTTGAGAGAATCCTCTTGCAACTAGCCGAGCCTTATGTTTGATGTGATTACCGTTTGCATCGGTTTTGATCTTGTAGATCCACTTCACACTTATCACATCTTATTTTCTGGCTTGTCCACTAGTTCCCATGTCTTGTTCTTCTCAATCATGGCTATTTCCTCATTTATCGCCTCTCTCCATTCCTTTGTACCACATGCTTCATCATAAGTATATGGTTCTTCATTTGCATGAAGACAAGCTTCTATTGCTTGAGCCGCTTCTTCAATCTCTACTCTTGGTGCCTTTTCCATGATCTCAGCCATGGACTTGAAATTCTTTGGTGGCTCAGAATCTTCTTCATCACTAGTATCAGGAATACTATTTTTAATGAAAATAGGACTAGAAGTACCTTCGGTTTGTTCCTTAGGTGATTGAGAATCTTCCATAGACAACTCTATTGTCTTCTTGATTTCTTCTTGCCTTCTCCATTTCCACTTCTTGTTTTCTTCAAACTCTACATCTCTTGATACTTCAATCTTCTCATTCTCCACTATGAGAACTCTATAGCCCTTGGATTTATTGCTATATCCAATAAAGACTCCACGTTTTGCCTTGACATCTAACTTCCTTGTCTTCTGATCCGGGACATGTATGTAGCAAATGCTACCAAACATTCTCATGTGTGACACATCAGGTTTGTGTCCACACCACTTCTCTATAGGAGTGATATCATCTTCTATTGCCTTTGATGGTAGACGGTTTTGAAGGTATGATGTTGTGTATACCGCTTCTGCCCATAACTTGAGTAGTAAATCTTGCTCTGCCATCATTGTTCTAGCCATCTACACCAAGGTCCTATTCATCTGCTCTGCTGCACCATTTTGTTGTGGTGAATAAGGCAAGGTAACTTGCTTGTTGATTCCTTTTTCTTCACAAAACCGGTTGAATTCTTGTGAAGTGAACTCACCACCACCATCTGATCTCAATGTCTTGATGGTACAACCCGATTGCTTCTCCACCATTGCTTTGAACTTCTTAAACATTAAAAATGTTTCTGATTTTTACTTCATGAAATATACCCAACACATGTGAGTATAATCATCCAAGAATAGCAAAAAATATCGGCTTCCATCAATAGATTGGTGCTGCATCGGCCCACATACATCCGTATGTACAATCTCAAGCTTTTCTCTTGTCTTAGTTTGAGATTCCTTTGGGAAGCTTTTGCGTGATTGCTTTCCAAGTCTACACGCCTCACATGCTTCCTTCATGACTTTACACTTTGGTAATCCCTTTACCAAGTCTTTGTCTTGAACTTGTTGCAACCTTTTGTTGCCTACATGGCCAAGTCTCTTGTGCCATGTCTCCATTTTGCCTTGCTCACTTGCGCTCATGGCTTCCTCTTGAGACGAACCCATCCTGATTCTATAGCTTTTGTGAGTCATTGGGATATCCATTATCCTCCTGCCTTTTGGATCATCTATGATGCATCTCTTCTCTTGGAACTTCACCCGGTAGCCACTTGAAACAATTTGCGGAACACTTAGCAAATTTTTTGCTAAACGAGGAACCAAGAACACATTTCTGATGGCCTTCTTGCCACCTTTAGTCATCACGGTAATATCTCCTTTACCTGCTGTCATGACTATACTTCCATTTCCAATCTTTATTGGAACCTTGATACTCTTATCAAGCCTGGAGAAGTAACTCTCCTCCTTTGTCATATGATTAGTTGCTCCACTGTCAACTAACCAGACATCTTCCATTGTTGTTGTTGCTTCACTCGCACTGAACAACATATGGTCTTCATTCAAGTCTTCTTCCTCGAGACTTACATGTGCTCTCTCCTTTTCTTTGAGTAGCACTGATTTGCAAAGTGGCCTAACTTGCCACAATTTTAACACTTCTTGTTACTCTTGTGATGCTTCTCTGGATCATCCTTGTTTTATTTTCTCAGACACTCACTCTCGTTGTGATTGTTCTTCTTGCAGAACCTACACCACTTCTTGCCTCCACGGCGTTTTGAGTTGTCTTGTGTTACACCAGAGTTTCTCTGTTTAACACGAGCATCGAATGCTCCTTCACTTGTGCTTTCTTCTCTTGCAGCCAATCTTGCTTCATGCATGAGCCTTCAAAATCCCGACTAGTTATGTCATTGTTGTTGAAGTCAAATTGCTTGTTTGCTCCAAGACACTGACTATAATATCGAACTTGGGTGGGAGAGAGATGAGTATCTTTTGTATGAGTTGAATGTCGGTCTTTTGTTCACCATGGTAAGTTAATTGATTTGCCAAGGCAACTAACTTATCAGTGAAAATATTAATGTCTTCATTCTCATACATTTTCAGATTCTTATATTCTCTTCGCAACGTTTGAAGTCGAATCAAACGAACTTGAGGAGAACCTTGATACTCAGCCTTCAATGCATCCCACGCCTCTTTAGATGTTGTTGATGCTGAAATGCGTGAGAAGATATGATCAGATACGGCAGTTTGCAAAATTTGCAAAGCCAAAGTATCATTCACCATCGCTTCTTCTCTAAGCGCTCTTGCCCTTGTTGTTTCAGGGGTCTCATCCACTTGCGCTGGTGGGGCTCCCACGCCTTCTTCAACCACATACCATAACTTCCTATTTTTGAAGATGGTTGACATCTTAATGCTCCAGAAGTCGTACTTCTCCCCATCGAATATGGGGATCACTTGATTTTGCATCGTTTCGTGTCCTTTCGGTAAATCGTATGCCAAAATCCTCTAGCCTCCTTTTCTCTTCGCCAAGTGTTTCTCTTATTAGTGCTTTCTTCTTCGTCCTCTCAATCGTAAAGCTCTGATACCATGTTAATATTTTGTAACCGCTTGTGTTACACAAGTATGGCAGTGTGTTACACACGGATATGCTAATCTTCTCAACCGTTTGTGTTAAACAAAGATCACACTGTGTTACACACGGATACGACAGAAGAAATAAAATAGATGTTTCAGGCTTATTCCAGAAAGTTTCTATTCAGAAAAGACTTTGTTATTATAGAGATTCTGTTATCTGTTTACAACAAATGATTGACCTTTATATAGAGATCGAATGATTATGAAGAGACACAACTCTTCACACTAAAAGACATAACATGAAAAGTTACAACTCTTTGTGTAATAACTAACTAATTTAAATGTACTAAGGAGAGATTAGATTATATAGTTTAACACTCGTGTCTGGGCATCCAGTCCAGTCATTATTTGAGTATGCAGTGAGATTACTTAGAGAAGAACGGACCAGCTGCATACCATGCTTGATGGTGCCTTGAACATACCGTATGATCCGCTTCAATGCCTAAAGATGTGTTGTTCGGGGATCATGCATAAACAAGAAAACTTTCTGAACCCACTACGTAATATCTGGCCTTTGTTAATTCATGGCGCAATTTCAACCATTCTTATGAAAAAAGAGAATTATATTCTTATCATCTACAATATTTTCCTTTACTAACTTCTTCTAAAATATAAGGATATTAGAATTTTTTGCATGCATGTCTTCCAGTTCTTAAATATCTATTAATCAAATAGTGCTTGTTCACTAATAGATAAAAAAAGAGTAACACTGTAAGATATGTTATTACTTAGAGTTTAGTTAATCAACAAACATTTGGAAAAATATCCTTTAAAAACACAGAACATATGATCAGTAATTCAGTACTCACCAAAGATAAATAACGAAAACATTACAATGACCATTCATGTATACTTTACACAACCTTAATATTTGCCATTTCATTTTATTATGCACACATATAGTGGAAACTGGAAATCATATCACTTCTCTATCTCGGAAGCATTGTCGTCATTCTTCTCCGAGGGATTCCCAATTCCGTGACGTTTACTAGGGAACACCGTGAAGACAACGCCGGAGATAACTCCTATCACCGGAGGCAAAACCATTAGAAAAATCTTCCCGGTGGAACCAAAGCCAGGATAGAAGCAGTTAACAGTATTAGCATCCAACAACGAAATAACACTAAAAACAATAAGTGTAAAGAAAGCGTGAACGAAATCTCCAACTCTTAGCCGATATAAAGACAAATCTTTCGAAGATGAATCTGGCCAGAGACCCTTCATGGTGGCCACTCCATAGTGAACGTAGCCATCCCTTGTTCGGTAACTATCGGTGAAGCAAGTGAAGCAGCAAGAGAAGGCGCAGATAACGATAAGAGCGCCAGTCAAGTATTTGTTGATTAGGAGGCAATGTCCATTGTTGGTTAGGACAGGGTTCAAGAACTGGAACAAGAAGACGGTTCCTGTCGGGAGGAGCCTGATGAGGTCTCCTACGCTTGAATATGTCCGGTCTCTTATCGATTTGAATGTTGTCGACATTCTGATATTCTTTCGGTAAACTAGCTTTTATTGTTGGTTGTTCTTGAATATGATTTGATTAAAAGTATTGTTTCTCGAGTATTTATAGGATGAGTGAGACATTGCTTCTACGTAAAAAATGATTGGTGTTGCTTGTACTCTTTTAAAGAGGTGGGGGTCTTTGATTATAATAATTTTTTTTTTTTAATTTTGTTACCCTTTTTAGTATTTTCGGCTACTACTATAAAACGTGGCTTTAAGGATTAGATACCTAATATTTCTCTTGTGTTGGAGTGTCCCATGTAGAAATATCTAGCGTGAAGTTATTGTATTGCTCCATTCCAATTGATTTCACGGATATCCTCATAGGTCGTCGAATGATATACAGCAGTCCAAAACGTTAAAAGTGTGTATGGCAGTACCAAAGGGTCGGGTTATCACCGAGGAAAAAGAACTTTTATTTCAGACCGGAACACATATATAATTAATTTTATTTACCTTATTTTATATATTATACTATGTGTTTTTCTACACCATATGCATCAATAAAAATTTATAAAATTTATATTTAAAAAGAAAAAGTTATTATTTTAAAATTTATGTTTTCTTACTAATATTTTAATATATATATTTTGATTTAATCAAACATTACAATTATTATAAAATAAATAATTTTGTGTATTTCAAATCTATATTTAAGATTATATATGTATATATTTAAAATTATAATTTTAGATATATTTTTATTTTATTTTTGGTTAAATGCATTAAATCAACTTGTATATTTTTTTTTATAAAAATTGAAAGAAAGTTGTATAATTATCAAAATTAAATAGTACTTCTAAAATTTTTAGATATCAAGGGAAACTAATATGAAGATTAGAAATTGTATTTTTAATAAAAGTTGCATAAATTTTGAAGAACTTTTTGATAATAACAAATTATATAATTATAAAATAGAGTTAAATAATATTTCTAAAGTTACAAAATATTTTTTCTAGTCTTATATTATTAATGTTATATACGAATATATTTACTTTAATAATAATGTATGAGTTATAACCATATTTAAAAAGCTTACAAAAATATAACTAACATTAAGTGTACTTGTCTATGTCACAATTAGCAATAAACTATGCACAATTGTTAGAGCATCATTATCCGGGGTTCTTAAGAGGGTCTCTTAGACCATCCACAATGGTGTTACTCATTTGGAGTCCTTAAGAAAAATGTTTTTTGAATTCTTAATTATTATTTCTTTTTTTCAGATTAAAAGAAAATAAAAAAAGAAATATCAACGAATCACGGGTTGCCACGTGTAAGGATTCACCAAAAAAGAATCTTTAATGGGGTCCATTGATTATTTAATTATTTTTTCCATAAGGACTTCCCGTTAAGGACCGCCATTGCGGATGCTCTTAGCCAAAAATAGTGGTGGTCTTAGCCAAAAATAGTGGTGGCCCCCACCACTTTGGCTAAGAAACGTTTCTAAAATTCCCTAATTAAGAACCGTCTCTTGCAATGTTTTGCGGACCCCACTGATACGTGGCAGCCCGTAACTGGTTCACTTTTTTCATTTTTAATTTTTTTTTTTAAAAAAAGTTAAGAGACCCAAGTGGGTATGTGGGATAATGATGCTCTTAGTGTACCATGTTATCTTTTTATTTAATTTTTTTGTAGAGAAGACAAATAAGTAAAATTTGAAAAATCAATTTTCAACTAATGTAAGGGATTAAGTCATGTAAATCCATATCTGTAAGAAATAAATTACTTTGATATCTTTTAAAATACAAAGAGATGCATTTTACTGATATAAGAAACACAATCATATATATATATATAATATGACATTTCTCTCTCCATAGAAAGTGTCCACGTCATCACTCTCTCCACAGAAAGTGTCCACGTCATCACTCTCTCCACAGAAAGTGACATTGCTATATCACTCACCACGCTCACACCTCTCTTCTTCCCTTACTCACCTCACTCACTAGAAGATCCTAGTATAGAGTATACGATTACAAAACAGAGAACGAAGACCCGATTCGCTTTATGTATTCTCTCACTCTCTCAAAGCTCAGATCTCTCTAAGACGTAAGGGTTTGTATCGTCCCTTCTTCTCTCCTTTCCGTTTCTCCTTATACTTTGCTCTCTTCAGATATATTTGCTGACCACTTGCACTTGCCAGCTCACGAATCTCCAACAACCCAACACATGGGATGTCCCCTGACCGTTGCATCAGATAGATGTTTCAGGTCAAAACGCAGAGTATAACTCTTTGGACTCTACATGACAGATGAATTTTCAACTGGGTCTCCTCGTACAGTCGACTCAGCCCATTCCTTCATTTATCAGCCCACAACCTAGAAATGATGAACCACACGTGACAAATCTCCGCCTTGGTTCCATTTCCGACAGCTAACCCGAAATCAGCTCCCCTTTTTCTCTTCGGAAACCCTAACCTTGTTGGAAGACCACTCTAGATCAAATCGATCTAGTTACAGTCGCCTAGAACTCACAGACGACTTCTTCCATTCACCGGTATTGTCTTAGTGATAATATCAGCTGGATTTTCGAGGGTACCTATCTTTGACACCGTAACCAAACCATCTGCAACTACATCTCGAATGAAGTGAAGACGAACATCGATGTCTTCGTGCATTCGTGAAACACACTGTTACGAGCCAGGCACAATACAGTCTGAGAATCACAGAAGATCTCATCTCTCTCTTGTTTATAGCTAAATTCTGAGGTAATTCCTTTTAACCACAAAGCTTCTTTAGAAGCTTCAACTAATGCCATATACTCGGCTTATGTCGTAGATAAAGCCACAATATGCTGGAGACCAGACAACCAACTTACCGTATTACCTCCCACTTGAAAGATGTACCCTGTGATCGACCTCTTTCTATCCAGGTTAGATGCGTAATCACTATCACAATATCCTTTAACTTCAAAACTTTCTTGTTTCTTGAAAGTTAAGCTCATATCAGTAGATCCTCTTATGTACCTCATCAACCATTTAATAGCATCCCAATGTTCTCGACTAGGAGCACTCATGAAACGGCTGACGAGACCAACACCATAAGCTATATCCGGACGAGTCCCAATCATTGCGTACATGAGCAAACCAACATCACTTGAATAAGGTACGCTCTTCATAAAATTTTGAGCTTCTGTTCTGAATTCCTTTTTAGTACTTGATAGCTTTAAATGAGAATCCATAGGGGTAGAAACATGCTTAGAATCTTCCATCATAAAGTTCCTAAGAACTTTCCACAGATAAACTCCTTGAGACAGAGTTAGAATCCCTTTCTCTCTGTCTCTTTTAATATCCATACACATGATCCTCTTAGCTGACCCCAAATCTCTCATCTCGAATTCACTTCCAAACAATCTTTAAGTCTCTGAACTTCTTTCAAATCTTTTGCTGCAACTAACATGTCATCAACATATAGCAGAAGATAAATCATGTTGCCTTCACCATAAGACTTAAAGTAGGCACATGAATCATATAAACTCCTCTCAAAACCATGAGCTCTCATAAACTCATCAAATCTTCTATTCCACAGTCTCGGAGATTGCTTTAAGCCATATAGCGATCTCTTAAGTAGACACACCTTATCTCTCACTTTATACCCTTCTGGTTGTTCCATTAAAATCCTCTCGTCTAGAGTTCCATGAAGAAATGCAGTTTTAACATCTAATTGCTCCAATTCTAGATCTTTATGAACAACCAAGGACAATAAGAGTCGAATAGTGACATGTTTTACCACTGGTGAAAACACTTCGTTGTAATCGATGTCTTCTATTTCTGAATACCTTTTTGCCACAAGTCTGCCTTTGAGTCTCATGTCTTCTCCCCCAGGTACCCCTAGTTTTATCTTATAGATCCATTTACATCCAATGGTCCTCTCTCTTCAGATCTGTCAATTAGAACCCAAGTTTGATTCTTCTTTAGAGATTCAATTTCCTCATCAAAGGCTGCTTTCCATGTCCTACCATGCTTGCTGCGTATAACTTCTCCAAATGTCAGTGGTTCCTCTTCATACGCTAGTTCAGACATCACTAGAGCATAAGCTGCAACATCCCCATCATCAAATCGACTAGGAGGCTTGATAGTCCTTTTCTGCATATCCCTTGCCAACATGTAATCCTTAAATTTCCAGAAGAATCTTCTTTATCAGATTCACTTTCAGAATCTTCCTTCTGTTCATCATCCTGAGAAACTCCACCTTGAGATGACTGCTCACTGTTTAAACCAGTTTCAGTCTCGGTGTTTGTTAGCAATAAGAATGTGACCCGTTTCTTAACCTTCTTGTCTTTAGCGGAATCCTGTGGTGTGCTGTCGAAATCTTTGTGCACCACATTTTCAAGAAATGAGACACTCCTACTAACAGCAATCTTCTTTTCTTCAACACTCCATATCCTATATCCCTTACACCTTGTGGATATCCCATGAAGACTCCTTTTTTAGCTCTCGGTTTCAACGTACCCTTATCCACACATGGTAGTAAACTAGACAACTAAACCTCCTCATGTGATCATATCCTGGAGCTCTTCCTGACCAAACTTCCTCTGGTACTTTCAGATTCAGAGGAATTGAAGGTGTCTGATTTATCATATACACCACCGTAGATGAAAGCTTCTGCCTAATAGCATTCACTAAGACATGTCTCACTTAGTAAACTCCTTACATTTTTCAAGATAGTTTAGTTGAGTCTCTCTGCAACTCCATTTTGTTGTGGAGTGTAGGGACATGTTTTATGATTTTCCCTTCCTTAAGGAAACCATACTTGACATGACACTTCATGCCTTTTACACTCATATGACCGAGGCGACTGTGCCAAATAGCAGTTTTGTCCAAGTTGCTCTCAGCTGAATTTGCTTCTTCTTTCACCGGAGCACCGTCAAGAAAATATAAAGTATCCATGTAGTCAGCTGCCAGGATTTCAGTGTTTCCCTTAAACACTTTCAACCTATAGTCTCTAGGATGGAACCAGCATCCCAAAGTCTCTAGCTGTCCAAGTGATATTAAGTTTCTTCTAGCAGTCTCAGAAAACCTCACATATTAGGTAAGGACTTAATCTGATATGTAGACTCAAGAGCTTTCCACATTTCTAGAGTTGTCTTAGCCTTTATAACCTTTTTAGTACCATTTCACTAAGACTCATGCTCAACAGATTCCTTACTCTTCTATCCTTATCAAGTCTCTTCGGATCCAGTGATGTCTTTACATCCGAGTCATCAGACACAGTACCTTTGCCTTTAACGTCCTCAAGGTCAGGTTGTAACACTAAGTCTAACCCGAGAATTTCTAGCTGAGCTAACACCTTGTGTTTCCATAACGCAAAGTCACCTTCCTAATCGAACTTCTCCACCTCAAACCTTCCTTGTGTAGGCTCCATTTAGAATAACCACAAGGTTGAACAGAATCTGAGATCACACTGTAACAGAAAACCTACAACAAAAGATACCGTAGATGCAAAAAGCCAGAATACCAGAGAAAACCAGATAATCCAAGAAAACACCAAAGAACCACACAGATATTCAGATCTATTCCTGGTGATCCTAGCACTAAGCTAATCAGTAAGAGATTCCTTAGCTGATCAGATCTGTGAAAGATAACCTGGATCACCTCAGATCTGAACTTCCCAAAGCCGCAATCTAGATCTGATACCACTTGTAGTGGTTATTTAACTCATTAGTCAAGTTTTCTATTTCATCCTTTAGCTAGTATTGATTTCGATATTGAGTTTGTTGATTGTGTTTGCAGGAAACAGAGACACATGGGATTTAGAGTTCCCAAGACTATTAACGAAGCCTTGGTACGTCTCGTGGAGTAAACGGATACAAGACGCTTGGTATGAAGCTATATCACTCACCACACTCACACCTCTCTTCTTCCCTTACTCACGTCACTCACCAGAAGAACCTAGTACGAAGTATACAAGTACAAAACAGAGAACGAAGACCCGATTCCCTTTATGTATTCTCTCGCTCTCTCAAAGCTAAGATCTCTCTAAGACGTAAAGGTTTGTATCGTCCCTTCTTCTCTCCTTTCCGTTTCTCCTTATACTCTGCTCTCTTCAGATAGATTCGCTGACCACTTGCACTTGCCAGCTCACGAATCTCCAACAACCCAGCACATGGGATGTCCCCCGACCGTTGCACCAGATAGATGTTTCAGGTCAAAACGCAGAGTATAACTCTTTGGACTCTACATGACAGATGAATCTTCAACTGGGCCGAGTCGAGCTTCATTTGTCAGGCCACAACCCGGAAATGACGAACCACACGTGACATTCACATATTTGCCATCAATTCTAATTAATATTGACCACTACTCACTCGTACATCTACAGTTTTTATCACAACCTTTTAATCCATTGTAACACATGTAATTTTAGGGTTTTTATGGAGTTACCAACGATGGATGTGAGGTTCAGTGACGGTTCTATTTACGCGGAATGTGAAATAGTTCACGGAAAGCCTATCCCAACTCTTTTGAATATTATCAAGGGCATACCATCCATAAGTACCATCAAATGTGTGTTGCTACATCTATCTGAAATTGGAGTCCTTTCTCTGTGCGTAATTAAGAAAAAAACATGATGATTGTTATCACAATGTATATTTTCAAAGAAAGAAAGTAAGATAGGTTTTGAAAGGTGTGAGCGGTATCGTAAGGCTTGAAAGTTAAATCATTCAAGAGACATTTTTCTCATCACTTATGTTGCAAGGAAAAATAATTGAAGGCGATTGGCTATTTTTGTAATGTTATTTCGTGTAAATATATAACCGAGTTCAAAAGATGCATTGGAGTATGATGTTGTTTCTCGGTCCTTCTGGTTGTGGCTACTGGGTAAACCACTCTGTTACATGCACTTTTTAAAAACTTCCCCCTTCTTTGTAAAGGTTTGACTAAAAAGGTAATTACATAAACTGTTAAACTAACCTTATATAGTTTATCAGAAGTCAAAAGGGTTGTTTCGCCAATAAAATAATATTAAAATCCTGCATATTACGAAAGTCTATGCCTCTATCCTCCTTTTTCTTACACATTTGTCTTATGAATACCAATGTAGATCGTGTTCCAAAAAAAAAAAAAAAAAAAAAAAAAAAAAGAATACCAATGTAGATCTTTAGCATTTCCACTACTACTCCATTAAAAGTGTGCTATTGCACTCATCAGCTTTTCGTCACCGTTTTTGCTATCTAAACCAGAAGATAATATGCGTAGACATAACATATTTGGGGCTAAAATTTAAAATTAATTAAGTTTATATGTTATATAATATTAAAGCTTATGACTTTTAAACTAACTGGGGTAATACTTTTAAATGATGTTAAAAATTACAACAAATAAATATTATTCATAGTGTATTAGTTTACATTATTATGTTGATTCTTTGAATATATTCATGTACAAAATGATTAAAATATAAATTATAAGCTAGAAATTTAGCACACTCCATTAAATATATAATCAAAATGTTGTTATATTTTCATATCTATCATCATCTATGTTTCAGATAATGTTTTTAGTTTAATTATAAAAAGTTTAAATAAACTAAAAATAGAGATTAAAAATAAGAATAAGCTGCTTCATTTTTATATTTTGCAAGTCTTGAAAAAAATATTTTCACGTAAATATATTTGGTATTCCATGAATTTAAACATATTGAATGTTATTATTACATATGAAACATTTTAAGACAATATTATTTCTATTCATATTACATTATTTTCGTTATTGTTCTTGTATATATAAATAGCTTCCTCAATTTGTGGTGCTGAAATGGTGGTTAGCTTTGATGTTTACTTTAGAAGTACTTATATGATGGTTTTGATTTATGTACGAATTAGTCATTTGTTTATGAAGAAGTGGCGAGCACATTAATTTTGGTTAAAATATTTGGAATCACTTCGAACAATTATTTGTTTGTAAGATAATTGTATTATTTATGATTTTCGAATTTGGCATGGTCTTATTTTTTTTAATTGGTTAAATTTTGGAATCATTTCGAACAATTATTTGTTTGTAAGACAAATTGTATTATTTTTGATTTTCGAATCTCGTGTCGTCTGATTTTATTTTATTTTATTTTTGAAAGGAAATGGGTTAGCAAATATAAAGTCATTTCTGAATGTTTGGATTATTTTGGTTTTCTCGATATAAAAAAATTAATAAACTTAAAACATTTGTATCGTCTTTGATTTTTTTTGGGTATGTTTAGGCGGATCGGCTAAATTAATTACATATGTTTTGTCCAAATTCGGTAATTGTTGATATAGTCTTGCTTGTTTTTCTAATATATGATGTTAGTCTCATGCCAGTCTTTTTTTTGTGCTCTTTCAGGTTGATTGATTGTCAGCTGTAGCTTTACAACTTCTTTCGAAGCTCAAGAGATACTTAAAAGTCATGTACATCTTAAATGATGATCAGTGCCAAGTATGATTCTTTATTTTGAGCTTGAAATCCTTTGATTGATTTTTTGTCTCTTTAAGTTGTTTACGAAAACATGATCGTTTTCTCAAGCCTATTCTCCAACCGAATCATGTAAGCCATGAGATCCTCTGTTTAAACAGAACGTTGTCTTTGACCTTAGCAAACTTGCACTGACTTATCTTCAACATATCAAGACAAATGTTTTCTTTTGATAAATATCGTAGATCTATGGGCAAAAGAAATCATCATTTTATTTAACTTTTCTCTATTGTAGGAGTCTAAGAACGCAGTGAGAAAATGACTGCACCATTTATTTATTCAACGTCAAGAAAAAAATAAAGATTGCTAAAAAACAGTGGCCTACAATGAAGATGATGATGACGACGATGGTGACAGAGGTTTGAATGGAGGAGGCAGCAGTGGTGTGACTTATCAGAGACTAAATTACAGTACCAGAAATAATAACAGAAGGTAATGTCCTGTTATAGATTACTATTGTATATACAGCAGCCATAAACAGATAGTAAAAATATTTGTAGTGGTTCTTGTGAAAAGCAAGAAAAAATAGTGATGTTTATATTGAGGAGAGGACTCAAGAATATACTACACTTTGCATATTATAAGCTCCCGGCTGGTTAACTTTAAATTTAGGAAGTGAAATAACAGAGAAGCTTTGCGTTTCCACTCACTTTCAGAGTTCAACAGTTTCAAATGTAACCACTGACCTGTTTGAGTGCATATTAGGGTTTTAAGTTCAGTCAGTCAAGGAATTAACTTACATTTATTCACAGCTAGTTCTGTTGAATCATTCTTTTGGGGTTCATCATACTCTATGTCATGACTGAAGATTCCTGAGTGTGTGTGATACAGTAGTAGAGGTTGTATATACCTGAGTAATTGTGGATGGAAGAATAAAACTTTGTGGACTTTTTACTGTCCAATATGAGTCAGAGAAGATCATAAGAACATCAATTTTGAGAAAAGAAATGGCGAGTGTTCATGAAGATATAATATAACATGTAATATGCATTTGAAGCCTCCTTGCAAGACCTCAGGACAAAGTTTCAAATAGCGTCAAATGTCTTTTCCCCGGCTTCATGTTGCCAAATTCATCTTCTTTACCCCAAGAGGTTCAAACTGCAAATTGCAAAATCAAAGAATCCTTCTGTAAGTGAATACAGAATGTTAAGTTCAGAACTTTTAGCATACAAACAAATCCAGTTTCTTTTCTAATCAATCGAATGTTAAAAATATTTTGTGTACTCAATGGTGAGAACTGGTGTCATAATCTACACAATATGAGAATTAATATACAGCAGCTTGTCTATGAGGTACTTAAAGTACCTTTATTCCTCGTAAGAACCAGGGCTTCCGATCCACATGCTTAAGAATTTGGAAAGAAGTACATTAAACTTCATCAACACTTATCATCGCACCAGCATTGTTGAAGTCACCACAGTAGTTAGGAGCAGGAAAAATTCATAACCATCCTCTACAACCTGCGTGAGAAAAGAAAAAAAAAGGTTTATATTATAAAGTCCGCAAATTTAGTGAAACAAAACATGAACATTGTGTAGTAGGCTTACACGTTGAGCATTACAAATGAGATCTATATCATTCTTTATTAAGAAATCAGCGACTTTTCAGATTAAACGTGTAAGAGACTCCATAGTGGTTAATCCAACAGACTTTGACATCTTTGCTTGATCAGACCAAAGCCGATCACAAAGCTGACCAGAGTTTGGAACATCATTAGGTCGCTTAATGGTCGTAATTTGCGGTTGTCAAATCAGGAGAAAGGCCACTATGCATGCATAGTATTTTAGCAATATTGCAGCAGCTACGGGAGGCATTTAAAAGAATCTGTAAACACTTTCCAGAGTCTCACACTGAACCGACAGTTGAATCCATCGTAGAATCCGTAGATTCTGTTGATGCGTGATGGAAGTTCATTCATGGTTTCCTCTTAGAAGGAAAAGGTTCTTGGGTATTTGTTTTTGTAGGCAAGTAAAAGACATATCGTCTCCAAACTTTGCTACCTTCAGTCCACGTAATCTCCTAAGAATAAATAGTTAGCTGTAGGAAGGAAGCCTCCGTATTCAAACAGCGTCAACAGACCCGAGTATTATCCAAGAATATTACCTGAAAAAGAAATTATAAATCAGTGTGACTTTAAGAGACCAATGAAACACATCAGCATATCTGATCTTTGTAAAAAGACCAAACAAAGCAATCCTAGGTTACATCAAGCGGCTACGATACTCATCTAATCTTTGCAAAACAATAGTTTAAACTCCTTAAACTTTTCACCATGTCTCACTGATAGACCATTAAGAGTCTATACTCTGAAGAAGCTAAGAAGAAATGAGGAAAAGGAGTGACGTGGCAAGTACACTTGAAGATCAAAGAATAGAATAAATACTTTCAAACTGGGGAAAATATATTAATCATTAGGCTGGAAGAATCACTTAGGCTTGTAGAGAGTGATCTCTCAATATTGGCAGAGACGAGTGTGTGTACTCATTTATGAGGATTGGGTTCGTTTGGATCGTATGATCTTGGTGAATTCAATATTGTATTTTTGTTGCTAATCAAATACAAGTACTATTTGCTTAACAAATTGGTGTGGTGACTCGATCGAACAGACGCGACGGAGATAGGGGACTGGGACGGCGATGACGACTTCGGATAACGATTTAGAGATGATTTACGGGGATATCGGAGCTCTCAGGAAGCAGGTCGATGTGATTCAAGGTGGATGAGAACGATTGAAAAAACCCATTGACGATCTAGTTTCTCAAATGGAATCGATTGCTCAAATCTTATCGCGAATGGAATCTTGGCAACGAGCGGAGAAATCAGCGGGCAAATCGATTGCTGGGCCTTCAAATTACGCTGATCAGGTACAATTTTCTGTTCCTCATGAACATAGAGAGACAGATTCGCTACGTTATCGGGGAATTACGAATACTGTAGAGAAGAGGAAAAAATTGTTGAAGAAGGTTGTCTTCCCAATTTTGTGGGAGTAAATCCGAATGTTTGCATAAAAAGAGCAGACAGGTTCTTCAGATTGGGAAACTTCACAGAGCAAGATAAGTTTGATCTCTTGGCTGTGAGTTTTGAAGGAGCTGTATTGAACTGGTTTAACATTGAACCGGAAGAACCATTTTTGAGCTGGGAGAACTTTAAAGAACCACGCATACTAAGGTTTACTCAGAGAATGGAAGAAGATCCAGGAAAAAAGGTTGTTTGCAATTAAGCAGAACGGATCTATTATTGAGTATGTCAATGAATTTGAGGAGTTGCGAGCAATGGTGACAGGAGTAGATCAAAAGAATCTGGTCCATGTGTTCTTCAATGATCTTAAACCAGAAATGAAGGAGGTTATCAAAATGAAAGAACCAAAATGGCCATGCCAACACATTGCAGAGGTGTTAATCATGGAGGATAGTTCCTTCTGTAAATATGTGGCAGGAGTTAATCAGAAAGTAACGACTCCAAGATCGCCTAGGTACATTTCGTTGAGATCTTCTACACAATACCACAACGTTAGCCAGCAGTCAGTTTTGGTCAAAACAACAAAAGCAGATTGGTCAAACTGGCCCTCAAAGGTTAACTCCGGCTGAGATAGCAGAGAAGAGGCGATTGGGTTGTGTTACAAATATGATTTGAAATGGTCAAAAACTCATGAATGCCGGTTTTTTGAATTACAAGTTTTAACGGTGGTTGATGGGTGTGAAGTAGAGGTGGGTAATGAGGAGTGGACAGATACATTTGAAGATGAGAATGGTACCATTACTGAGCTAATGGTGATGTCTTTAGCTTCATTTTTTTGGATTATCATCACCACCAACAACAAAAATGTGGGGTTACATTGGGAGGTTGAAGATTGTGGTTATGCTTGATAGTGGAGTGACACATAATTTCTTATCTCCTCATGTGGTGAAACAATTGAATATTACCCCGATACGTGACAGAAGACTTGAGATACTGTTGGGAACGAGTATTACAGTCAATGGGATAGGATTATGCAAAAATGTGAAGTTTTGATTGCATGCCTTAAAAGATACAGAAGACTTTATCATGTTTGAGTTGGGACAGTTTGACATGATTCTAGGGTTTCAATGGCTTCGCACATTGGGAAGGTGTGAAGTTGATTGGGACAAACATGAGATGCCATTTATCTTCAAAGGGAAGCAAGTCACTTTATATGGCGTTTCTTCATTACATAATGGAAGCAAGAGTCCTAATGGAATGCAGCAGAATCAGTCTCACTATAATGGAATTGACGTTGAGTTCTTCCAGGCCAATATTTCCGATAAGCAACGAGATATTCCACTTCCGATTGAGCACTTATTGTACATGCACTTGAAAGTTTTTGCTGAGCCTTCCCAGCTACTGCCTTTGCGAGACAGAGAGCATGCTATCAATCTAATAGCAGGGGCTGGGCCTATAAGTGTTCGTCCTTACCATTATCGACATTCATACAAGGAAGAAATGGAAAAGATGGTGTCTCAAATGTTGCAATCGGGCATTATTCGTCCTAGTCACAGTCTTACTCAAACCCGGTTTTGTTGGTTAAAAAGAAGGATGAGACTTGGCGATTTTGCATTGACAATAGAGCATTGAACAAAGTAACAATAGCTGATAAGTTCCCCATTCCTTTGATTGATCAGCCACTGGATGAGCTGTTTGGAGCTCAGATTTTTTCGAAATTAGACCTGAGATCTGGTTATTATCAAATCACGATGCAGGAGAAAGATATCCACAAGACAGCTTTCAGAACAGCAAATGGCCACTATGAATTTGTAACTACGCTATTTGGCTTGATTGAATGCTTCCACACACCTCATTGAAGAGCACGGATTTGGTAAGAACAAATCAGATGCTTATGTATGATTCATATTATATACACAAGTAAAGAATGATAACTTGCCTTGCAAATTTGCCTTGGAAGACAGCAAAACCAGCAGCAGTGGTGATTGCATTGAGAGATTGTCCTTGCAAGTCCTGGCTCACCAAAGAGTAGACAAATCCAGATCATAATAATGCTACCACGCTGCCAAAGTCATTCAAGAAGAAAACTAATGCAAGACGTTGGGTCGAGAGGATGCGGGGTGAAGATTAATCGACACTATATCAACGACGTCTTCCCACATAGATCGAGAAAATTCTTAAAGATGGTATTTGTAATTAGGTTAATGAGAAAGTAATTAGGTTGACTCATTGCAAACAATAATCGTAACGCCGCCAGGCCATCAGAGGCGGTGGATTGAGCATGTCGTCACCACGGCGTTGGCGTCGTCTTCCACAGAGATCGTCCAGAAGTCATTAGTTATATACAATATTGGCTTGTTGATGTAAATTGTTAAGCCCAAGTTGAAACGTTCTGGCCAAATTCACAGAGGACCATGAACACATCCAGCAATAATAGCCCAATAAACTCAAAAATAATAATAGTCCAACAATAAAAACCCAGTTAGAAAGAATTACATATTTGTATAACACAACACAACCCAACATAAATGGACAAATGTCTTTTTCCCCAATAGAGGAAAAAAGTTTACTTTATTGTATAAGAAGTCAATACAAATTTATTCTAAGAATCGTATCTAAAAGTATTACAAAACTATACTAAAATGAATAGAAGATGCCTAAAATAAAACTATCAAATCTTACAAGAAAATAACATAATAAAACCCAACAACCTAAAAATCTATTACCACGCCGAGAAAACTGTGTACTTCCTCGAACTCACCTGAAAAGAGAGGAGTAAATATTTGGATAAATACCCAGTGAAAGAAGTTCTAGGAGCCCCTTATTCAATCACCAACAAACACAACATATCACAAGTATCTAACAAGAACATCCAATAAAACAAGTGCAATCGACAAGAAACGAGGATAAACTTCAACAGTGCCAACATGATACCACACCCTCTCATTCGGTCCCCGCCCGCGCTCCTCATATTGTCACGTGAAGCTCACCACATAAATTGATACCCCATGAGTTCAATGCCTTCAAGTAATCATGTTATCCAAATTGGTCTACACATGATTCACAACCAAATTCTCAACTTCACACACAGACGCGTTGCATGTCCACTCCAGTGATAAATCATGACACCTCATTTGGTCCCGCACGACCATCAAGAAACAATGCAACGCTTGAGACGTAATTCTCTCTATCTTGTTCCAGTGACAACCACATAGGCCTAAAGACCTTCTCTAACTCGTATACACCACCCACACATGTCATATTCCCAAACAATGCAATTATTACATACAATCCTCAAACATCATTCAACCATACTTCGTTTTAACAACCTAGCAATATATCTATGTTATTCACACAACAACCATAAAGATAGATATAATATTTATAAAAATATATAAATCTAGGTAAAACAATTATTTGTATATTTATAGATACGTGTGGGTATGAATGATCCACCTACATAACTCTAGAGAATAAAAGAAGGATATAGAGATCGTAATCAGCCCTCACATAGCCTAAATATTTAAGATGAGAGATGAAATATGTAGATCTGCGTCTTAAGGCTCCACACTAACTAGATTACAAGAACAAGGATTGGTTCCCACCCAACCTAGATAAGAGATCTAAAAGAAGAAGAAGAAAGAGGCCATGGAAAGAGAAAATAGAGTGTTTAGGGTTTCTTTACCCTCACTAGTGGCTGGATCTAGAAGCACAAGAGCTTGTTTCTCCTTGTCTTTATACAGATTCTCTCCTATTCGCACTCGATCTCTCATGCATGTACTTCTCCGGTGGTGGAGATTGCAGTGGAGGATCTCGTGGCAGAGGAGTTCACAACGGAGGAACTAATGGTGCTCGTTCGCTCACGCATGTGGATCTTGCAGTTGCTGTTGTTGCAAGGCCTTCAAAAAATTTTCTCCCTTCGAGTACATGGTGGAGTAGGATCACTGTCTTACTTCTGTCAGATACTCTGTTATTTTAACTTAGATGTTTTGATTTTGAGAGTGGATGAAAACGTTATATATGTGCAGCCTTTTCAACTTACTGCTGCTCTGGCTCCTAATTCGAAGGTTCCATATGGTGTTGTGGCTGCTGCTCTGGCTCCTAATTCGAAGGTTCCGTATGGTGTTGTGGCTGCTTCTCCGTTTCCTATGCAGGCATGCAGCCAAATCAAGTCAGATTTCACTTGAAATTTAGGTTTCTGGGAATAAAACTTATCTGGTTTTTATTTTATTTGGTAATTTTTTTTGTGAATTCTTAATAATTGGGATTTATTGTGAATGTTATTGTACATCAGAATTGACTCCAATGCTGGCAAATAAGACTTTCTCGGAATGCATAATGAACCACTTGTGTTGAGTGTTCTTATGCTGCAGGTTGGTAAATTGTATTGATGTTCTATGATGCTTAGTTGAACTCTTAGCCTTGTTGATAGTTGATTATTTTGATGTCTAGATAAGTATATATAGTCTTCGTGTTGTGGGTATATAATTTTGCATTTTGGTATTTCACGTTGTCGCATGCTATGAATATGATGTTATAGCGCATGTGATCACTAGAAGTTGGGATAAAACGATTAAATGTTGGGATCCAAGAGCGTTGTACTTCTGTGACATAGCATAGGTTATCTCATGTTTAATTTTAACTTTTTGCATGTGAAGGTAATTAAAGAACAGACGTGCCACGAGCTGACCCACTAAGGCCCATGCAGTAGACAGGTCGGGATTGGTCACTCTTTCTCGAGACTGCACCTCGTGCAGGTCGGATCCGCCGAGACCTGCATGAAACCGATCCCGCAGTGGGGCAGGTCGGGTCAATCGGGCGTGGTACAACCCATTTGCCATATCTACCTCAGATTTTTGTCGTGCATGTGGGGGGGGGGGGAGGGGAAGGAAGGATTAACTCTCCAGTTTGGTTTGACGGAGTTCTCTACCGTTCTCGTTGGTGGCTGGCGACTCTGGTGGGTAGCTTCTCGGTTTTTGGTGATGTCTCATGCGTTGGTTTCTTCTTCTTTGGTGTCAAGTGAGCTCCGGTGTGTCCCTTTAACATGATGGTGAGTCGTGAGTCTAAGTATGCATACGGAGATGGTATTTGGCTCAGTTAGGCTCGTGTAGGTGTGGTGTTTTCTCTTAACTAATCATCGTCTATGGCCCTCGGTAGCTTCTCGTGGTGCCTCTTCATTTTAGAACTCCACTGCTCGGCTTCCTATTATGTTCCTCCGAGTGAAGACGACGGTGTTTTATCTCGGAGTGTTGGCCACGGTTCATTTTAGTGTTGCTTTATTTCTGTGACACCAGAGAAACGACTCTAATAGCTATACTACAAGAAACCATTTTATTAACCACGAAATTTAGCGAGGAAAATTGGGTCTCGTAAATTTACGTGATTTATATGAGGAAATTACGAGGAAACATATTTTCCTCGTAGATTCGTTGTGAAATAACGAGAAACACGTTTCCTCGTAAAATTGTCGTAATTTAGCGAGGAAATTACGTGGCAAAGTGGATTTCCTCGTAAAGTACTCGCTTCGTTTACGTGTATTTTAGGAGGAAATAGTTTAGCAAGGAAATAACGAGGGCAACCACTTTTTAGGTGTAAACGTGTTTTTAAAGGTTGTGCACCTACCAACTTTCCTATTAAATGTGTGGTAAAATGTTACCTACCAATTCCAAATTTTCCTATAAATATGTTCTTTGAGTTTCAAATGAAACACACCCAAAAAATTGAAAACTTAAAAAAAAAGATTAAAAATGTGAAAGAAAAAAAGTGTCCGGAGATGGAAATATTTTCGAGTTGCAGAGGTGGATGTATACACACAGAGATGGTAACGGGAGAGTGACGAAAGAGTATCTTGAAGGGCTGAAGACATTTATGCATCAAGCAGATTCTACACCACTCGCGCAGGAAAGCGGTAAGATGTTTAGTCCTTGTCGGAAATGCAACAATTCAAAATTAGGCCCTCGTGAAAATGTTTGGAAGCATTTAATAAATAGATGTTTCACGCCACATTACTATATTTGGTTTCAACATGGAGAAGGTTATAATGATTGTGGGAATGAAGCGAGCAGTAGTAATAGCAATTTTCAGGTTGAACCCGCGGTTGATCATTTGCATAATAGTTATTAGGAGGAACATATGGTAGATTATGATAGGGTTCATGATATGGTAGGTGATGCATTTGTAGCTCATGATGATAAAGCTGAAGAACCTAACATAGATACAAAAAAGTTTTATGAAATGTTAGATGTTGCGAATCAACCAATTTACAATGGTTGTAGAGAAGCTCTCTCTAAATTGTCATTGGCTGCTAGAATGATGAATATTAAAACCGATCATAATCTACCTGAAAATTGCATGGATGCATGGGCAGACTTGTTTAAAGAGTATTTGCCGGAAGACGATGTGTTTGCTGATTCTCATTATGAGATTCAGAAATTGGTTTATAGTCTTGGGTTGCCTTCGGAGATAATAGACGTTTGCATCGACAATTGCATGATTTACTGGGGAGATAATGAGAAGTTAGATGAATGTTGATTCTGCTAGAAGCCATGATTCAAACCACAAGGACGACGGCGTAATAGAGTATCGTACCAAAGGATGTGGTACCTACCAATTACAGACAGATTGAAAAGATTGTACTAATCTGAGGAGATTGCCGGAGGGATGAGATGGCATGCCGAGCATACTCAGACGGAGGGTGAGATGACTCATCCATCAGATGCAAGAGCTTGGAAACATTTTAACAATGTACATCCAAATTTAGTTAGCAATAGTCGGAATGTGTATCCTGGATTATGCACAGATGGATTTAGGCCATTTGGAATGTCAAGCAGACAATATTCACAGTGGCCAGTCTTTCTTACATCATACAACCTGCCACCGGATATGTGCATGCGACAGGATCTTCTATTCATGACCATATTAATACCTGGTCCGAAGCATCCAAAAAGATCTCTCAATGCTTTTCTACAACCACTAATAAAAGAGTTGAAAGATTTGTGTTCAACAGGGGTGAGGACGTATGATTGTTCAACAAAAACAAATTTTACGATGCGAGTGATGATTCTGTGGACCATAAGTGACTTTCCTGCATATGG
>CAJHQP010004274.1:0-57333 GCA_905132765.1 Moricandia arvensis | reverse complement strand
AGATTTAATCTAATATTTCAATCTATCTTTCTCTAATATGCATATCAAGATTGTGACAATCTCTTGGTCTATGGCTTTAGTAAGATAGATTTTAGAGTTGGGTTTGGTAAATTGAGTGCAATGATGGATGATTCAAAGATGTTAGGACTAATAACATGTCCTATGCTTATTAGTTGTTCTTAACGTAAGATTAAATTTGATCAAGTTGATTTAGTTAGATTAAAGTGATTCATGCCCGAAACCAAATGTTCGGATGAAAATACTTTAACGATACATGATATGTTCTTTGCATGTTTAGGCCAATGTAGAATTGATGCTAGAGAATGTCTAAGTGGTTTAGTATTTTGTGGATTTTTTGCTTGCTTGATTGTCTTAGATCCAAAGGAAATTGATGTTTATATGCAGTGATTAGCATATGAATTATTGTCAGCGAAGTGATTTAAGTCTATTGAACGTCATCTAGTCTATGAATCTGGTTAGTTGATTATTTTGACATCCTAAGTATGAAGTTTCATCATCTCCCCATATCAATTGATCTTATCCAAGATTTGTTTTTTTCTTGTTTTGAATTACATAGTTTACTTTAGTTGTCTTGCTATTTTAAATTAGTTTAGATTCATCACATTTTTCTATTTGTTTTAGATTAAGGAGGGTTTTGTATATTTTTGATGTTATAGACATAGTCTCTATGGATTCGATCCTAAAATGCTACATCGACATATTTACTCATTGTGGTGTGTTTGCACATAGGTTAATTGATATGAGTTAAACGCGTAATCATGAGGCGAACGAGGTTGACCCCTCTATTCCTCGGGTTTCACATAAAATTCTTGGACCCTCTACTGTTAATGGTTCTTTCCCAGGGTGGATAGTTGCGTCAGTTGTTCGAGGAAGGGGCCGTGGTGGGCGCTCTAAGCAATGTTAGCCAGACCTCCTACTCCTCGTGCGGCAAACGAGGTGGGGCCTTTACTTTTGATGATGCGTCACATCGGGATTTGTGTGCGCTTCCTGTCGTTATGGAGGGGGGGGGGGTTTAGATAGGATCTCGAGTTCGACCTGAACAGCCGTGGTATCCTTCCCCTCCCGAGGTTGTTTGATCGCGTATTGCGAGGAGCACGATATTTATTTATATTCAGTTGATGGGGCCATCTTGAGAGCCTTTGTGAGGGTCATGGGTTTTGGTTTTCAGCTTTGTATTGTAGTGAATTCCTTGATTATTTAGGAAGGTCACTGAAACAGCAATAACATCTCTCTTAGCGACACTTTTATGGCAGTTTTAGGCTTGGACATAAGTACTGACGTCAAGAAGTCGATGAGATGAGAAGTGGTCGACATGGTATTTTTTGTCAGAGTTGATGAGGCGACTGTCCAGACGTGCGTCAGGCTTACCTCCCTTCTTGGAAGCTCAGGATGGTAAGAATATGTATATACCTTTACATTCCTTCCTTTTTAATTTTTTCTTTTTCAGCCAAATGTGGTTGATATTTTTGCAGATGTGGTTCCTCTTTTAAATTGAAGTTTTCGAGTTTAACCGAGGACCTCTCTTGATTGTTGGCTTTGGGTTTGTCAACAGTGGAGGAGTTAGGAACCACTCATCTGTGCAACAACTGGCTCGCCTTAGAGCAAGTGAGCGTAATTCTTTACTTTGGTGTTTCTTTTTTGCCTATTGTGTTGTTATGCCTTATTTCATAGAGAGCTAGGATTTAATCGATCCTCCTCTTGTGACGCAACATCCAGCGACTCGATCTCTGTCTGGTGCAGGCCTTGTCTGAGCCTCGGTCGTCTGTATCTTATGGCTCTCGTGTCCTCGGTTGTATTGGGTTTTATTTTCCAAACGAGGAGAAGCCTGCTCATTTCAAGTGATTCTTCTCCAGATCCCTCCTCCTAGGAAGATGCAATACACTTTGGGTGATGACGAGTTTGTCCCTTTGTTATGTTGTGAAGGTTTGTCGCACGACACTATCCTTGTTTGTTGGTGAAACTCCGTGTGCCTCGTGTCCTGCATTTGCTAATGAGGAGGAGACATCTGAATATGCTCGGTTAGTTGCGTCCTTAAGGTCTTAAGAAGGTTTTGTTTTTCACTATGATGGGGAGGAGTGTCTCTTTGGATACCTTTCTGGCTCTACAAGTTTGTGCCGGAAAGTGACTTCGAATGGGATTTCTCTGGATGGGTCGTCTTTTCTTTTCGAGGAGACATATGCTGCTCATCGCGAGGACATCGTGTCGGGTATTTGCTTGTTCGTTTTATCTTTTGTTTTGGTCGAGATATTTTTTTTTTGTTGATGGAATAAGAGTGTTGTTAGGTAACTATGAATAATTCTAAAGAAATTCAAACAATGATAATCTCAAATTCACCAAGAAGAAAAAAAAACAAGAATCAAAGTTGAACCAAATGTTAAAGATCGATCTATGGGCAAAAGTAATTGAAATAGAGTGATCAAGATTCAATCTAGGATGTTCAAACCAAACAATAAACATGTTCTATAGGTCTAGATCTCATTCAATTAGACTAATTTACTTTCATGACAATAATCCATATTCTAATTTTGCATTAAGCATCAAATCTCATTAGCTTAATACAAGTATGCATGCATAAATCACAAGTCTATTAACTATTTAAATATCTAACATCAATTTTCATTGGCTAGACTAATTAAAGACAATATTAGATTGATTCAAGCATTTCATCAAACACCTTCCGGGTATGAGATTATTTAAAACTCTAGATCAACTTGGTCAAAACTAATATAGCGTTAAGAACACCTAATAATTCATAGAACAATTTCAGTCAAGCACTAATAACCTACATATATACGTAACCACCCTCGTTAACCTAACTCATGAATCACTAAGTGACTACTCACTAATCTTCATGAGAATTATTAAACAAATGCAAAGTTTAAGATTAATCTTATTAATGAATAAGATAAACACTAATCAAATGAATTATTTTACAATTTATGAAGTAGTAAATGGATAGATTGTGTTTTAGCCCAATAAACATATATGTAGTTAGGGATGGCAACTGGGATCACCCGCTCCATTGTGGCCTGCCCCGCCGCGATCTCTCTCTCCTGCAGATCTATGCGGGTTAGCCTGATGTGGCCTGCAGTACACAACCCTTAAACCCAAAGCTGCCCCGCGAACTGCATAAGCCTTTGTGGGACGGATGCAGGGTCTACTCTTCTTGAATCATAAAGAAGCGTATTGAATCATACTACATAATGTAGTAGTAAAACAATCGAACTGGGTTAACTTGACAAATCCGGATTAACCCGGACTAAACCAAGTAAAATTGATTTTAAAATCCCAAATTGCTACTTTTTCAAAATGCAAACGCAGTCGCCGGTTGCCAAACACAGTCGCAGTCGCCGATCACCAAGCCCCAACCGCGTTTGGTCATCTCTCCCAACCTCGAGTGTTCTCTCTCCGCGTTCTCAAGCCAGTGCCGTCTATCTCTGAAAACTCACTCTCTGCCGTGAATCCGTGGACATTATCAGTCTGCAACTAATTCTCCTGTCAAACCCACGGTGATGGTCTGCGCCTTTTCCCTCGTCGGATTCCGCGGTGACGTCCCGCGCTCCTCCATTCGATTCCCAAGTCCCATGCCACGATTCCACGGAGGACTTCAACCACGATGGTGTGCTTGCGGCGAATCAATTGTGATTTTCTCTGTTTTGAACGATAGGTCCCTGACGTTCTGATTCGTTTCAGTTCTATCTCGAAACTCTCCAAAGTGCATATACATCCTCACGAATCACCCCCAAACTTCTTATTGAGAATTACACACCTCCTCGTAATTGTACAATGGTCCCTCGTCTCTTGACAGCTTTCAAATTAGTCTCAAACTTCGTAATTTGCAAGAATAACTTCATGATTTTACCCCAAACTTCTAGTTACAATTTAGATCTTGGTATATGCAACTATTCATACAAATGCAATATATACACATAATATACAATATAAATGATCAATATGAGATAAATTGAGATGCTAAAAATCATTAAAATTATATATCATGTCGTCATGGGCGTTGTTTGATGGATTTTCTTCTAGCGGAGTTCCGTCGAGAGTTTCAGCTTCAAAATTTATTACTCTTGGGTCGAGAACATCCCTTTCTGTTTTGGTGTCCACTAGATGTCGTACATTGCTCGTGTTTTCATTTTGAATTGGTTAGTTAGGGGTAACGAGCTTACCATGCATTTGATGTTCCTTTAGTATGTTAGGGAGTAGGCCTTGAGGCTGATTTTTGTGATAGCTGTGACCGATAGATTTTTAAGTGCTATGTCGATTCTGGTTTTTGATCCCTTCAACTTGTATCACTCTTTGGACTAGCGGATCTGAAGTCGAAGCTAGTGCAGCTTGGGCATTAGCGGAGGTATTAGCTCCTCGACGTATTCTGGTCATCTCGAATTTTTCAAACTGATTGGCCAAGATCATGGAATACTCTGAGGTAAGATTCAGTGTGTTCTTCTCGGGCCTCGGAATCTCCATTGAATTTCAATGACTAGTTGAGAGTCATTGTACGCTTGGATTTCCAGAACTCAGATTCCAATAGCTAACCGGAGACCTACGATCAGAGCTTTGTATTCTCTTCGTTGTTGGAAGTGGCGAATCCAAGTCTGAATGACTATTCTAAGACTTTGCATGTGGGATAGGTTAATTGGTACCTACTCCAAAGCGGTTATGGTATGATTCTTTGTCGACATGCTGAATAATTTCTTGGGTTGATTGGATTCGGCGGGTTAGAAGGTGCAAGTTCAGTCACAAAATCCACGAGATCTTAGGCTTCGGCGCAAGTCTGAAGTCAAAAATTGATGTCGTACTCGCTAAGTAAAATTGCCCACTTCGCCTGGCGTCTTGATTGACTCAAACTGTGTAGAATCGTTCAAGGATGTTGCAAAGTCATTATCACTATCGAGTGCGATTGGAAATAAGGTCGCAATTTTTGTGCTGACATTATTACTGACAATGTGAGCTTTTCCATTGATGTGTATCTCATTTATGCGTAAAGGAGAGTCTTAATTACATAGAAGATTTTTTTTATTCTCCTCTATCTTCTCGTATTAATTGATGGCCATATAAATATACAGAGGTTTCTCCTTCCTCTGGTTTGGCGAGTATTGACGGCTCGCTGAGGTAAGTTAGAGCTGGGCAAAGGGTTCCTCACATTTTTTATCCCACATGAATCTTTTATTTCCTTTGAGGAGTTGATAAAGGAAGGCACTTTTCAGTTGATAGCGAGATGAATCTATCCAAAGTTGTGATTCTCCCGGTCAACCGTTGCACTTCTCTGGTGGTTTTAGAGAAGACATATTGAGGAACACACTAATTCTCCCAGCTGTTTGATATGGTCAGTCATTATTATTCTGACTTGACTAACATGTCATCTATATAGAATTCCTTGGTTTTACCTAGCTGATCGGCGAACATTTTGTTCACCAACCATTGGTAAGATGATCCATCACTCTTTAGGTCGAATTGCATCACTTTGTAGCAGTAAGTACCGCAGTCCGTGATGAACACTGTTTTTTCTTGATCTGATTGTACCTCGAGAATGCATCCATGAAGGATACAAGCTGATGACTGTTGTGGGCTTCTACGAGCCAATCAATATGAGGGAGCGGAAATCTATCTTTCGGGCAGGAGTTAATGAGGTATGTGAAATCGATGCAGTCTCTCCACTTTCCCGTTTTCTTTTTTTTTAAAAAAAACTACAGGATTGGCAAGAAATCGGGGTACTTGATCTCGCAAATGGAACCAACCTTCAGTATTCTGTTTACTTCTTCGTTTACTGCTGTGGTGCATTCAGGGCCTAGTTTACTATGTTTTTTATTTAAGTGTAAATGTGGGATCCACGTTTATCTGGTGAGAAGTTTAGACTGGGTCAATACAATGAATATCCTTTGTAGACCATGCGAAGGTGCTAGTGTTTTCTTTCAGAAAAGAGATTAGTTCGCTTCGAATGGGATTTGTAGATCGATTTTTAGCCTGACACGCTTGTCTGGGTTAGAATCTTCTTGGTTGACCTTAATCATGAGGTCTTGATACAGCCCAAAATCCGGGTTAACCAGATGATTGATGGTCTTTGAATCGGATAGACCAAATAAGTGGTTTAAGTATTCAAATCGGGGTCAACCTTCCGTAGTCTGTTTACTTCTTCGTTTACTGCTTTGGTGCATTCAGGGCCTAGTTTTACTATGTTTTTTCTTTATAAGTGTAAAATTTGGATCAACGTTAGCTGGTGAGAAGTTAGATCGGTCAATCCCATGCATATCCTTTGTAGACCATGCAAAGGTGCTAATGTTTTCTTTCAGAAAATAGATTAGTTCGCTTCGAATGGGGTTTTGTAGATCAATTTTTAGACTGACACGCTTGTCTGGGTTAGAATATTCTTGGTTTAACTGAATCATGAGGGTCTTGATACAGCTCAAAATCTGGGTCAACCAGATGATTGATTAACTTTGAATCGGATAGACCAAAGAAGTGGTCAAATGATCGATATTGCTGGAATCCGAGTTGTGAAATCTGAAACAAATGTATGAAATGAAATGAGGTGATTATGAATGATAAAAAAGACTAATAAAAGAAAGGATGTGATGAAAGCATCCTGGTGGTGGTGTGACATTCTAAGCTTGATCGGAAGATGATTGAAGTGGATCGAGATGGTGCTAAGCTTGATGGTTATGTAACTCTCTCAAGCTTGGCAAACTAATGGATGGACTAAAGGGGGACTGAGGACGCCACAAATCTCTAACAACACTCGAAGACTTAGAACATTGTTTTGATAAAACTAGATTTTTATTCATAAAAGTTCAAGAGTGGTTTACAATGAAGAAACAACTTGAGATTTATAGGCTCGACTACTTTGACTCTCTAACAGTCTAAAATGACTAAAGGAAAGAAATAAACTCGAAATAAAAGACTTGAATGAGAAGGCTTTGATGGCTCTATGAAACTAACCGTTGGAGTCTTATTGATAAGAATATTGGCCAAATGAATATAGATGGTCTTCTTCTTGTATCCGGAAGGTTTAAGGGGATAATATAGCTTCCTTGGGATCTTATTTATTGTCTGGAAGGTGCCTAACTCGTGCATAGAACAAAGGAAAAAGAGCTGTTGGAGTTTTAATGCTTGAGACTCCAAATAAGGCAAGTAGGAGTAAATGTAGTTCCTTTTATTCCTATTCATGCTGGTCCAAGGTAAGATGATGGAATGACCTCCTGATTGGTTAGATTTGTCTTCTAGAATTCTTGGTTAGATTGGATAGCCTCATGATCGATTGAACTTGGTTTGGAAATGATCAAACTGAAAGATTGTTCAATCTTTTCATAAACTGCTCGCTTTGCCCAGTTTTGGAAAATTGATCATATCTTTTAATTTACGTGTCCATTTCCTATGTTTCTGAGATTTATGGAAAGCTTATAGATCCATATTTAATCTATGATTGGGTTTGGTTCAGTCTGCTCATTCATTGGGCTTTAATCGACTTCTAAATTTGGGTACTTGCATATAGGCGGGCTGGGAAACCTCTAGTTTGTAAAATCCATAACTTTCTGATCCTGATAAATTTTTGAATGATTCAAATTGGATATGAAACAATCTTGAATTTGTAGTCCAAGAAAATTTGTTTCATGATGAAAACCTTCATGTTTTTAAGATATGGTATTTTGAGTGCACATACATCCTATTTGGCGCCTTGATTGGTTGAGTAGAGTGTTGGATCGACTGCTGGTTCAGCTGATGATTTTATGGGCCTCATAATACCCTCCCCCTTGACAAAGTTTCATCCTAATAAACTGGATAACCTGAACAAATATAGAGAAAGTCAGGTTTCATTCTCTTTTTAGAGCTTAGAACCTTACATTGGTATGATATTGGTTTGGTGATGCATGGTGCATCTGGTGTCTCTTCTTTGAGAAGATATGAAAGGGATCACGCCTCTGACAGGGACATGTCTAATGCATCTCTTCTGCAATGTATGTTTTCAAAGTTTGGTGGCCATGTTTCTGGTCTTCCTTGGAGTTGATTCCACTAGCAACAAAAGATTATGCGGTGGGATCTTGACAGGAGCGTTTTTATCTATTTCAATGCAAAATCTATCAAACTAATCCTACGAAATACTTTTGCCAAGAGAGGTCAAATTGTAGTATTTAGGGATCGAATCCACGGGGAGCATGGGCACACAATAAAATCAATACAATCACGATTAAGCTAGGCAAATATATTAATAAGAAGTAAATAAACTATAACAGATAATTGATTGATTGGTTAGTAAACAATAATAATAAATAGCTAGATCTAGGGTTTTAGGAAGTGGATTATAAAGGATATAAGCTAAGGTTATTAATCATAGAACTCGATATCTAATGTAAAAGACGATCATCTCTCGCTGCGAGTCTAATCCATTGACTAAGTCCGATGTCTTAGCCTCTCGCTTGTTGACACGAAATGACCGTCGATCAATGGCAATGATCCTGGCGTCGATCGATGGTCTCTGATCAAGCTTTAATGACCTAATTTGATAAGTTCACTAAATTAAATAAACCAACTCTCGTTTCTTTTCTAGCAATCTAGCTCAACATGATTATTTCTGGTAGTAAACCATGCCCTCACTTGCCGCCTAACTATCCTATGATCAGGGTTCCTAGTTAGCTACTCTAGAATACAAGCAATAAACATAATCTATTGATAGATCTTATAATCACCCTAAGCAATTCTATTGTTTGTCTAATCTATCAATACCATTAATAAACCCTAAACCTAACAAGAGATCTACTCAAAAATGATCTTTGTCAAAAAAATCATAGATGAATAGAATAAATATAATATAAATCCAAAGGAGTTCCAGGAGGACTCTAAAGGAGTTCCTTCATTCTCTCTTAACCTTAGAACAATGAATAAAAGAAAGCTTGATGCCTAAACAATGGCATATAAACACGTAAATAGGGTTTTAAGTCGTACAGAGAAATTTTGGTAATTTGTGGTGGCTTATGGGCTTTAGTCGGTCTTGGAACAAGTCGGGCCTGTCTTCTGGAATCATCGTCGATCGACACTAAGGTTTCACCGTCGATAGACACTCATTCATCTCTTGACAGCTTCCTCTCGCGAGGCAGACATACCACTCTCCAATAAAACATGCATAACTTTGGCTGTAGGATCCTTATTGACATCAAATGGTCGAATTGGAAAGCTAACTCAAAGCTCTATCTATTGTCAAAAGATCAGATAAATCTCAACGTGGGAATATCTCCATCCATAGCTAAAAATCTGACGAATCTGCGCAGTTCTGCATCTCTAAAAGCTCCAGAATCATCAAACTTCTCTAGAACGTACCTGAACCTGAAAATACTCTAAAAAATACTCCAAAAAATATAATAGACTCTAAATAGGGCTGATATCATGGCACAATAGTGGTAAATATCAGGCCCTATCAAATCCCCCAAACTTAACTTTTTGCTTGTCCTCAAGCAAACAAGACAGCCTGTGAAAGAGGTTTGAAAAGTGAGGACTCACATAATGTCTAAGTATAACTGTCACTTTACTTTGTTACAACCACATCCTATCAAGTCAATCACAAAGAAACTTTATATACCCTATCCTAGTATAGCAACCAAATCCATTCTACCAACAACTAAGCAAATACTAGTCCGGACTCACCCCTCTCCTAATTTCATTTCTTTGCATAAAATAAAAGTGCATGCTTTACCCTAAAAGCACATGGACTCTTACCCTTGCAAGTATCTGAGTACACTTGTAGTCTTCTCTGATCCCTTTCCTCTCTGCTCTTTCCACTTCGCTCAATCAATGTCTCATTTCTTTTGAGGGTATCATTTTATTTTTTTAATTGACTGATATATTTAAGCTTCCATGAATCAAGCCCTAATGGTTTTTGCCATCAGATCCTGTTCACTTCTTTTTGACATTTATCTCTTTCTAGAATCATATAAATTAAGCTTTAATGGTTGTAGCCACCAAATCCTGTTCAACTCCTTTTTTAATATGAAGCGGAGAGAGAGGGGAATCAGAAGGACATAAACTTTTACCTTCCAAAATTGTAGAAGGAATCCGATCCGATGTATACCAAGCCCCAATCAAGCTGATAATGTCAGGATTAGTTTTGAAAATCTGCTTTGGTTCCTTCAAACTTTATAAGCAAGTGTAATATAGTGCCCATGATGATCTATTTTGGTACTTTTAATAATCTCTGCGAACATCCTTCTAAGAATGGTGCTTATAGCATGGTTAGTCAAATATAATAAATTCCTGATCATAATCCTCTTCTTGAATCAATAATTTTTTTTTTGAAAACTTATATATATTTAGTAAATAAGACTAAAAAAAATCAAATAGCATCATCGAACCTCCCCTAGACTTAAATTACACTGTCCCCAGTGTAATCCGTCCCAGATTAGTTAGGAAAAACCAATCATAAGTAAATAGCTTAAGAGAGAAACTCGATACCAGACTCTGAAAAGAGTATCGACCGATGTCACGATGTTGATGTCGGCCGATGGTCATGTTCCATGGTCGATCGATATTGATTCTTCCAAAACCGATTGATGGTACACATGTAAGTTTCTACTCCGTTTTATAATAAGTATAGAAATTAAAAACCCAAAATAGAACACAATATCAGCAAACTCCCCCAGACTTAAACAACCACTATCACAGTGTTATCCAGTCTGAGATTGGGTGAAGAAAATAAATCATAAGAACCAAATTTAACAAGGAAAAAGGATATACTACTTGCTGATGGTGACCGTGCAATCGACACATTTAAGTGGCGATCGATCGATACTAGGGTTACACCGTCGATCGATAGTGATCTCATGGTGCTCCATCAAAAAGATTACGAAACACTTTCAAACTCATTCTGTTCTGATCCGTGAATGAGTGTCGATCGACGCTATAGTTTTGATATCGATCGATGTTCCAATGGTGGGCTCAATTGATTCACCAATGATGGTGTCGATCGATGCTGCGACCGAAGGTCCTTGGTCAACGTCACCTTCATACTTCAATACTCTGTAAGAAAACAATTGTATGTTGAAGATCATCAAATACCTCAACGTAGATATCCATACACACACTTCCATCTTGTGGGATTGGAAATTCAACCTCAAAACAGTACTGGGAAGCACAAACTTCATAGGGTCAAGTACCATCTTTGCTCTTTTGTGAAAAACAACAGCTTCTTCTGTGCAGATAGGTGGTCGTACATGTTCAGGGACAGCAAGGTGTGAGGTCTCAGACTTGTACATTCTCTCCTCAACTGGTTCCAGCTCAACTGTGTAACCTGGTTCGTCCAATAATAATTGTCGATCTATATCAGCTGTGTAGTGTTGATCGATGCAGTCGGGTGGGTGCAGATCGATGCTAGTTTTTGGTGAAGTTTCCAGATTTATTCTCGAAGTGTGCTGATAGTCCATCAAGCTTCTGCTCCGAGTTCTGATGCATATCTTCAAACCATTCTTCTAGCTCCATAGTGGCTTTCTACTCATATCCAAACCCCCAAATTGTTCTTTATCCTTTGGCTCCAAGAGATCTCCGACGGTGATTTTTCTTTCTACATCCGGAGCATGATAACAACTTTATACATCGGTGCTCTCTAGTGTCGAGTCTGCAATGATCTGAAGATAACTCGATCTTTCAGGGATGTCGAGTGGTGTCTATCAAAAACCGGGTTAGTGTTGTCGTTGCTGAGGTATTAGGGTCGATCGACATTGAGATCTTAGTGTCGATCAACGCCGAAGTCGGATCGCTAACATTGGCTTCTTCTGCTCTGCTCAGCTCGGATCCATGATGCTTAACACCCATTGCTATAACATACTCGATAAGCGTCCTAAAACTCGTCTTCTTCTTTATTTTCCAAATTTCAAGGATCTTGTCCCGCTTATCGTTGATCTCTTTTTCTCGAGCTGCTGCAGCTTCTTTGAGAAATTCATAAGGAATGCTCTTTCAAAAATCATCCAGCGGGTCAGAGATCGTGGTCCAGTCGAGTAAACCAGCTAAATGCCATTCCCAGAGATAGAATAGGGGAAGATCTTGCAGAGCATGTGGTATTCAGACACTTCATTTATGCTCGCTCCTTGAGACTAAGATCCACAACTTCTTCGATGTGTTCATTCGGATCTTCATGAGGCAAAACCCTGAAAATAGTTATGAGCTGCCCAGTCATACCATTCACTGCTCATCTGGAAGTCATTTATCTCAACAATAGCAATGAAATTAGGGATCACATGTGCATTAATCAATTGTCTTGTATTGCTGCGACGGCGACCTTCTTCGTCTCGTAAGATCCCATTCTCAACACCTTCAAGTAATGAGTAATTCTAAATTCTCTGTCTTCCTGGAAGTAGTATCGATCGACGGTGAAGTGTGGGTGTCGATCGATTTCATGATGTTAGTATCGGTCGACGGTGAATTATTGGTGTCGATTGATGCTCGCTTTTCTTTGATAGTGATCACTGCTTGGAGGGTGTCGACTTCCCTCGTAGACTTATGGATCATGCGTGAATCAGCAGGTTTCTTTTTTGAAGAACCCAAAAATCCTCTCCTGATTGCTTCCTGGTACTAATATGTACGTACCTTAAACACAAGAATTTTTTTTTATGTAAGTAACTAATATAGAAAAATACCTAGACTAAATCAAACAAATTGAGTATAATAGCGAATCGTCGCTCCTTGGCAACAGCGACAAATTTGACAGGAGGGTTTTTATGTATTTCAATGCAAACTCTATCAAATTAACCCTACGAACTACTCTTGCCAAGAGAGGTCAAATTGTAGTATTTAGGGATCAAATCCACATGGAGCATGGACACACAATAAACTCAATACAGTCGCGATTAAGCTAGCAAATAGATTAATAAGAAGTAAATAAACTATAGCAAATAATTGATTCATTGGTAAGTAAACAATAATATTAAATAGCTAGATTCTAGGGTTTCAGGCAAGTGGATTATAGAGGATAGAAGCTAAGGGATTAATCATAGAACTCGATATCTAATGTAAAAGACGACCAACTCTCGCTGCGAGTCTAATCTATTGACTAAGTTCGATGTCTCAACTCTCCATTGTTGAGACGGAATGACCGTTGATCGATGGCAATGATCTTGCATCGATCGATGGTATCTTTAGTCAAGTTTTATGACCTAATTCCATAAGTTCACTAAATTAACTAAATCAACTCTCGTTTATTTCTAGCAACCTAGCTCAACATGATTAATTCTGGTAGTAGATCATGCTCTCACTCGCGCCTAACTATCTTATGATAAGGGTTCTACGTTTGCTAATCTAGAACACAAGCAATAAACGCAATTCTATGATAGATCTAATAATCACCCTAGCAGTTCTATTGTTTGGCTAATTCATCAATACCATTAATAAGCCCTAACCTAACAAGAGATCTACTCAGACATGATCTTTGTCACATAAATCATAGATGAATAGAATATATATAATATAAAACCAAAGGAGTTCCAGGAGGAATCTGAAGGAGTTACTCCATTCTCTCATAACCAATAAAACAATGAATAAAAGAGAGCTTGATGCCTAAACAATGGCATAAAAACACATAATTAAGGTTTTAAGTCATGCAGGGGCATTCTGGTAATTTGTGGTGGCTTCTGGGATTTAGTCGGTCTTGAAACAAGTCGGGTCTGTCTTATGGGATAACCGTCGATTGACACTAAGGCTGCACGTCGATCGACACTCATTCATCTCTTGACAACTTCCTCTCGCGAGCCAGACAGACCACCCTCCAGTAAAACAGGCATAACTTTGGATGTAGGATCCTGATTGACCTCAAACCGGTGGTATTGGAAAAATAAATCAAATCTATATCGTCTGTCAAAATAGCATCTCAATCGCACCATGGAAAGGTCTTCATCAATAGCTAAACATCTGACGCATCTTCGCATCTCTAAAAGCTCCAGAATCACCAAAGTTCTCCAGAACGTACCTGAACCTGAAAATACTCTAAAACATACTCCAAACACATATAATAGATTCTAAATAGGGATGATATCATGGCACAATAGTGGTAAATATCAGGACCTATCAAATCTCTTTGAAGGTTTCTTCTTTGCAACCTGAAATAATCTCAACCATCTGGACAAGAAGCAAGTGAATTATATCTGGTCTTGGAGATTTATGAACAAAAGGTATTAAGGTCGGAGTTACCTTGTAAGGATCAAAAATTTAAAGAATTATTTTCTTCTTTGGACAACTTTTGTAGTTTGTCGGTTCTTCTTGCAACTTATGACCTTCTTCTTATCTAATTCCTGGATCAAAAATTTCTGGCCAAGACAAGTGCAATATATCTATGGTTGAATTTTTGTAAGCATAATATGTGAAGTTCATAATTACCTTGATCCCATCAAGAAGTTGAAGTATGATTTGCTTTTTGCCTCTAGATTCTTCTTCATTTTGTTTGTCACAAGTAAGGTTGGTTGTTTGCCTTTCTAGGAACATTTGATCTCTTCCTCAAGGTTCTACTTCTTCTGATATTCGTGGATCAAAGCTTAAGGACAAGAGAAAGTGCATTATATCTGATTTTAAAACAATAAGAACATATTGTACAAAACTTAAACTCACAAAATTTACCTTAGCTAAGTTGAACCCGGTTAGTTATATGCTTATAATGACAAGCTTGTAATGTAATTCCTCAGCTCGGTTTATATGCCATTCTTGGCTTATCCCTGGATCAAATTTCCTTGACAAAGAAAAGTGTAATATACCAAGTGGAAATAATCTTATAAACAAATGAAATCAAAGAACAATGAACCTTAAAGTCAAATGTGGCAGAAATGATTCCTTGGTTTTGGTTGTAACCACTCATTGAACTTAATATCATATTTGAGCTACTCACCTCGGCTGGTGGAGTGTGGTTTTTTGCTCTAGCCTGTAGTACGTGGGTGGCTCTAGGAAATGTCCCTGACCTAGACTAAGTTGTTGATCTCTCATTTGAGTTTGAGTTCTATTGTGCTTCCAACTTGATCTACAATCTGATTTTGGCACTTTTGACAAGAATAAAGTGTATCATATTTAAGTAGTGAGGTAATAAGGATGCGATACAACCAAATCTTACCTCAGTGTTGGTGTATTTGAATGACAAAGACACAAAAACGCTTGGGTCTACTTTCTGGTCAGAAACTAAAGCCATCATGGTTAGTGTATCTTTCTTTTGGGCAGTGTAAAGTCCTTGATTTCCTGTACATACTTCACTTTACCTTGGCAGGAAAAGTGTGCTAATATTGTCATGGAATCAACAAGATAATTCTGGTCTAAAGTGAGATTTACCTCAGTTTTTAGCACTTGAACATTCCACCGTTCAGTTTTCGGTTTCCACTTGTTGTGTGAATCATGCATGAACTCTTGTTATGGTTCTTCCCCTGGAACTTCAGTAGCCATTGGACTATCTTTTTTCCTTCCTGCACCATAAATATACACGTTTAGATCCTTTACCAAAACTGGTTTTAGATACTTACCTTTGAAGGGTATGTATATCACTGGTTTTGCTTCTTCAAGCAACTTTGATTGCTTTTCCTTCTGGTTCATTGGAAGGTTTTCTCTGGTGTGTCACTGCCGTGGGAATTAGGCTCCTTAATACCTGTAATGGCACTCTTGTACAAATACAAGTGCATCATACCGGTAAAAGATAAATTATGGACCAAGTTATCAAGTTTAGGAGTTTCTTTAGCCTTTAATTGCACAATAAATAGCTTTAGTTTTGATTTGGTAAGGCTTGAGGTTCCCTCGTAGAGACATTCCTTGTTCTTCAGGAATTTAGGACGTCACTCTTCTGGTCTAGTAAATGGTTAGTTGTTTTCCCCTGATTTGGCCACGTTTGGTCCCTTTGACCTTCTTGTGGCACAACTTTCTTGCCTCTTTGGACCCATGAGTTGGATACCTCCATGGGTATAGTTCCTGGATTTAGGAGTCTGAAAATTATCGTGCATATTTGTTAGTTGGTGATAGTTTCCTCATGACTTCCTTAAGGTTTCTCCAGGTGGTGATAGTTGGCTTCTTGTAAAACCACATATCATCTTCTTCTTGTACCCACTATTTAAAGGCTTCTTCTCTAATTTGATCAATGGCATAATCTAGCCTATATTTTCTCGGGATATTTTTGAAGTGAAACCATTCATCAAGGTTCCTCTCTCACCTTAAATAACCTCTTTTCTAGAAAATGTAAAGAGTTCAACTTTATCAGCAAATAAGTTATAATCGAATCGAGAATTATTAACTTGATGGTGGTTAGTTTGAAAAGTTGGATGTGAGTTGATCCTTGAAGGATCTGGTGGTTTGGGCTCGACATAGACACCTTCTGGTGCATCTCCAGATCTTCTTTCTCCTTTCCGTAGTCGTTGGCATTGTGCCTTGTTTCTTTTCTCCAGCTGAGAATCTGATCTTTGAGCTCTTGTAGAGCTGCCAACTGTTCGCTCAGTGTGGCCGAGGTCTTCCTCTACCATTTCTTCCAGAAAAAACTCTCAAAGATCAAGTGAAAACAATAATGATGGTCGAGCAATCAAAAATGAAAACAGTGAAACTTAGGCTACACCGAAAAAATGCAGATATGGACCAAAGATAATATATAAACTAAGATGCAATATATATTTATTTGGTTTTATCTATGCAAGCTTGAATGAAGAATATATGTAATTATAATAAAAAAAAAATAGAAAGAAAATATTGAAAGCAAACTAACACTGATTTTCTTTGAATTTTATTAATATGAAATGCAAACAATAGAAAGGATGCAAAGATATAAACTAAGCCTTAAAAGAAATTTTATTATGAAAGCAAGAAATATAAAAAAAATATGAGAGGAAACAATAACTATGATTTTTTGGCTGTTAAGTTGATTTATATGCAATGCAATAAAATGGGAACAACTTAAATGTATATTTGTTTTTGAAATGAACGCACCAAATCTAAAAATGGCAAGTTGAGCTGGGGGAATGAATGAAAACAAGCTAATCAATAAAATATGATCTTACACAAAAATAAACTTGTCTCCTACATCTCATTTTGTGGATTTCAGTTTATGATGAACAAAGAACAAAAATGCAAAAACTGTTTTATGGGTTTTTCGATTTGTAAATGGGAAAACAAATGCAAGCAGATATGAGATGCAAAGATAGATGTAACCTGGCTTAGGAGCAGGAGCTTGAGCTTTGAAACCAAATAATACAGACCAAAATCTGGGTCGACCAGATGATTGATGGACTTTGAATCAGTTAGACCAAAGAAGTGGTCAAATGGTCGATATTGCTGGAATCCGAGTTGTAAAATCTGAAACCAATGAACGAAATGAAATGAGATGATCATGAATGATAAAACAAGACGAATAAACAGAAAGGATAGGATGGAATCATCCTGTTGGTCGTGTGATACTCTCAGCCTGATCAGAAGATGATTGAAGCGGATCGAGATGATGCTAAGAATGCTGGTTGTGTAACTCTCTTAAGCTTGACAAAAGAATGGAATGGACTGAAGAGGGGATTTAGGACGCCACAAATATTTTTGAAAGGAGGCTTAGATAAGTCAAGATGCTCTGGAGATGCTTCTCATAACACTCTAAAGACTTAGAATATAGTTTTGATAAAACTAGAAAAACTGTATTTTTATTTATAAAAGTTGAAGGGTAATTTACAATGAAGAAGCAACTTGAGCTTTATCAGTCTTGACTACTTCGAATATATAAGAGTCTAAAAATAACTTAAGTAAAGATATAAAGTCGAAATAAAAGACTTGAATGAGAAGGCTTTGATGGCTCCATGAAACTACCCAATGGAGTCTTAATGAGAGAATCTTGGCCAGATGAATGTAGATGGTGTTCTTCTTGTATCTGGATGTTTAAGGGGATAAAATAGTTTCCTTGGTGTTGTGAAACAGACGGTTTCGGGAATGCACATAAGTGGGTTCATCTACTTCGACCAATCGGCCCATATGTTACACGGATGGGCCAGCCCACTTAGGACTTAGACCAACCGACTTTTGGGCCTTGTTTACTTGTCCCACATCGAGTATGTGATGTGGGCATGTCGGCCAAAACACTCATATATATATATACCCCTTTATGCTTATGATTAATACAACTAATACATTCTATACAAAAGCAATACAAAGTCTTTAGACATAAACCCTAGCCGACTACTCTCCATCTCTCTAGCTTAGATTCTTGTCGAGTAAACCTCTAAAGGACACGAGATTCACAACACGTTATCAGCACGATCCTGCTCTGAAACTAACCACCTCGAGTCCTAGTTCGAAGCTCATACCAGCCGGCACAACCCCTACACCATCCGAACCATCCGGAACCAAATCGGCGAACCTCTTTCTCTCTTAAATCTATTCGATTGTTATTCATATAGATCTAAGAACTAACTTCATGTATCTTACTTTGATTGATTGTTTAAGGTTCCCAAGAGGAAACCCAAGGAGAAAATCGATCAAGGATTAAGGTATGTCATCTAATCCATGTTGAGGTTAATCGATTTGTGCTTAGGGTTGTTGCTAGAATTGCTTCGGTTTGGTTTTTGTTTTCTCGCCATAGACAATAAGCTTTAGGTTGCTAGATTCATTGCTTGACGGCTGAAAATCGAAAACACCTAAAACCCTAATAGAAAAGGAAAACCTAGATCAATTCTAATAAGGAAAACCTAACCTAAATAGGAAACCCTAATCCAAAAAGGAAAACCTAAATCAATCCAAATTAGGAAACCTATTCTGAAAAGGAAAACCTAATTATAAAAGGAAAACCTAATCAGAAAAGGAAACTTTCCTAAAATAGAAACTTACCTAAAATTACCCGAACTTACCAAATTAGAAACTTTCCCAAAATGGAAACTTCCCAGAAATGGAAACTTTCCTAAAATGTAAACTTACCTAAAATACCTAAACTTACCTAAAACCCAAACTTTCCTAAAAAGGAAACTTTCCTAAAAAGGAAACTTTCTGAAAAGGAAATTTCCAGAAAAGGAAACTTTCTAAAAATGGAAACTTTCCAAATTTATAAAATTTCTAGGTCTAAATCTAAAACCCCTAGATTAGTTAAAGAAAGTTTGTTTTTATACTTTGGTCGATGATACTAGACCTATTGGTCGATGATGTTAGACACACTGGTCGATGATGCTAGACCCATGGTCGAGGATGCTAGACCATGAACCGCGAATGGTCAGTGGGCGTACCGTGCAGTACGGACGGGTACGAACGCGGATGAAAGACAGGCACGGCCAGTCACGTACCATAAGGTACGAACCCGCGGTAACCCAAACGAACCACGACCCGCGATTAAGGCATGAACCGCGGATGGTACATACCATGCGGTACGAACGGACCACGAACGCGGATGACAGACGGTACGTACCATGCGATACGACCGATCACGTACCACTCAGTACGAACCCGCAGTGATCCGTACGAACCACGAACCGCGGTCATACCGTGACCACAACGGTCGATCACCCGCACCATGCGGATAGACCAAGGTCCAATTCCGGTCGATGATGCCTACCCTCAGGTACGGCTAGACCATGATCCGTAACGATCGATGATGCGTACCATGTACGTTTAGATCGCGGATGGTCGATGATCCGTATCAACGGATAGACCACGAACCACATGGGTCGATGGAGCGTACCAATACGTACAACCAGACCGTGTGCTTGTCCAATCGGTTTTCAAACGTTTTTCAATACGATTTTATATGGACAAGAGATGTGGTATGATAAGTCCTAAACGATCTGAAACTCATTTTCAGATGCCAAACATCACGAATCTGGACTTTGCACCCCTCAGTGTCAAAGGTGACAATTACCTGCAGTGGGCATTAGATGTTGAGATATCTCTCGGAGCCAAAGGCCTAGAGCACTGCATCGTTGAAGATAACGAAGCCAGTAGCAGAGAAAACTCAAAAGCCCTGATGCACATCCGACATCATATAGAGGAAAGCTTGAAAGCTCAGTACCTCACGGTGAATGATCCATATGAACTATGGAAAGAATTCAAGATGAGATATGATCATCAAAGGACCCTGGTTCATCCAGCGGCGACCTATGAGTGGATACACCTTAGGATTCAGGACTTCAAGTCCGTGAACGAGTACAACTCAGCCTTGTTCCGAATAGTCTCACAACTGAGGCTATGTGGCGAGATTGTTACTGATACGCAGCTCCTTGAAAAGACATTCCAGACAATGTCCTCAAGCAACATGTTGCTCCAGCAACAGTATAGACAGAAAGGTTTTAAGACCTATAGTGAACTCATTCACTGTCTGTTGCTTGCTGAACAGAACAATGAGCTGCTCCTGAAGAACAGTGAGCTTAGACCCCCAGGTACTAAGCCGATCCCAGAGGCACATAATGCCGAGCCTAAGGATGATACAGAGGCAAACCATGTCCGTTATGACCGAAAGGATCGCAGTTTCTCACGTGGACGAGAACGCGACCGCAGAGGTCAAATGCGAGGACGTGGACGTGGTAGCCAAAACAGAGGGCGTCCTACCCCTTATGATCGTCCAAGCCGGTCCACTCATGGACATGGCAAAGGCAAAAGTTCTGGGATATCTTCAAGGATTCAGAATCCTAAGTCCTCGGCTTGCCACAGATGCGGTATGGATAACCATTGGGCAAAGAATTGCCGTACCCCTAAGCATCTGGTTCGTCTCTATCAAGAGAGTTTAAAAGGCAAGAACGCAGAGGCCCACATGATATATCAGGATGATGAGGGTGACTATGATCACGATAGATATGATCCTACAGATCACGAGACTGATCAAGGCAAAGACGATCCTATGGATCATGAAACTTCAGACATGTTGAAGTAATAACCAAGTGATGTTTTGGTGTTTAGGCTCGATATTTTTAAAAGTTGTTTTTATTCTATGAAACCTTGTTATTCCTTTCATTTATAATATATGCATGATTTAGATTATATTTTAAATTGTCTAGAATGAAAGGAAGTATGGAAACACTTGTGGTTGACAGTGGATCAAGCCACACTATCCTGAAGGATAGGGCATACTTCGTTGATCTAACGTTGAAAGATGCCAATGTCAACACAATAGCCGGGGTATCGTCACTTATCAAGGGCTACGGCCCAGCTTATGTTTCGTTGCCAAACGGAACACATCTAGAAATAGATGAAGCATTATACTCTCCTGATTCAATGAGAAGCCTTTTAAGCTTCAAAGACATTCGCAAGAATGGCTTACACATTGAGACAACTGGAGAAGGAGCCAAAGAGTTCTTGAACATATTCGAACTCGACCATGACCGGAAAAAGGTCTTGGAAACGATACCAGCTATGGCCACTGGTCTTTACTATGCCAAGATCAGTGCGGTCGAAGCCAATGCTACTATAAGCAAAGAAATCAAGCAGAATTTCAACTTGTGGCACGACCGCCTTGGGCACCCTGGAACGGGGATGATGCGTAGACTCATTACAAACTCAATCGGTCATGACCTGAGGGGGAGACGGGTTATCCCTAAAAACCATGCTTGCACCTCATGTGCGCAAGGGAAACTTCAGGTCCGACCATCACCAGTCAAAGTGTCAAAGGAAACAATCGGTTTTCTGGAAAGGATTCAAGGTGACATCTGTGGACCAATCAATCCACCTAGTGGAACGTTTAGGTACTTCATGGTACTCATTGATGCGTCCACAAGATGGTCACACGTGTGTTTATTATCCACACGAAATCTAGCCTTAGCTAGACTACTTGCCCAACTCATCAGGTTGCGAGCACACTTTCCAGACTTTCCTTTAAAGACGATACGTCTTGACAATGCTGGTGAATTCACTTCCCAAGCCTTTTATGAGTACTGTATGTCCATGGGGGTGACAGTTGAACACTCCGTGGCACATGTCCATACACAGAATGGTCTAGCCGAATCTTTTATCAAAAGGATCCAAATGATTGCTAGACCTTTACTCATGAAAAGTAACTTACCGACCACAGCTTGGGGTCACGCAGTCTTACACGCTGCGGAGTTGATACGCATCAGACCGTCCATGAGCATAGATATTCGCCATCCCAGCTCTTAACGGGTCGAGAGCCAGACATCTCCCATCTAAAGACATTTGGATGTGCCGTTTATTATCCAATTGCTCCACCACAAAGAACTAAGATGGGAGCTCAAAGGAGGATGGGAATATATGTCGGATATGAATCTCCCTCGATCATAAAATACCTTGAGCCAACCACGGGTGATTTATTTAAGGCCAGGTATGCAGATTGCCACTTTATGGAATCTGAGTATCCGACATTAGGGGGAGACAATAGCAGACTGGTGAAAGAAATCACATGGAATAATACATCCATCATATGGCAGGATCCTCGAACTCAAGCATGCGATCTTGAGGTTCAGAAGATTATACATCTTCAAGAGCTAGCTAATAAAATGCCTGATTCCTTTACCGACCCAAACAGAATGACTAAGTCTTACATTCCAGCTGCTAATGCACCAATAAGACTGGATGTCCAGAAAGGACATAACCAAGTGGCTACTGAGTCTAGGACACGCCTCAAGCGTGGAAGACCAATTGGTTCCAAAGATAAGGCCCCCGCATGACTAAGAAAGGTGCAAAACAGACCGTGGGCGAGGGGCACAAGGATCTGGTCGATGTGGTCGAACCATCGGTCCCGCGGCTCCGGGACATGGAGAAACCAACGTCTGGACTCATTCCGGACGTACCAGAATCCGCAGACATGAGCATTGGTACGAGTGCTGAGGTACCTAATGGGACTTGGGACGCCAAGGCTCAGGGTACTGAACCTCCGGACAATGAAGAGATCTCAACTAATTACACCGTGTCTGGTAAACAATGGAACAGAAAACATGTCGACATGAATGATATATTCGCATATCAAGTAGCACTTGAGATCATCACGCATGATGATGAGGATCTAGAACCCACGTCAATATACGAATGTATGCAAAGAAAGGATTGGCTTAAATGGAAAGAAGCAATCAACGTGGAGTTAAACTCTTTTAAGAAGAGAGGGGTGTTCGGTCCTATTTTCCGAATACCAGATGCTGTAAAGCCAGTGGGCTACAAATGGGTCTTTGTGAGGAAAAGAAATGAAAACGGTGAAGTCGTGAGGTATAAAGCCCGACTGTTGCACAAGGATTCTCACAGAGACCGGGAATCGATTATGAGGAGACTTATTCTCCAGTGGTGGATGCAACGACATTCCGATTCCTGATTAGTCTGGCCATACGAGAAAATCTCGATTTACGGTTAATGGATGTAGTAACCGCATATCTATATGGTCCACTGGATAATGAAATATACATGAAAGTACCAGATGGTATAGAATTACCAAAGCATGCTAAAGGTTCTCGTGAACAGCATTGCATTAAACTTAACAAAGCTTTGTACGGCTTGAAGCAGTCAGGTCGGATGTGGTACAATCGGTTAAGTGAATACTTACTGAAAGAGGGCTACAAGAATGATCAAGTAAGCCCATGTATATTCATTAAGAAATCGAGCCGTGGCTATGTGATCATAGCCGTGTATGTCGATGACCTCAACATACTCGGAACGGCCGATGAAATTGCCTCAGCAGTTTCATACCTCAAACGAGAATTTGAGATGAAAGACTTGGGGAAGACCAAGTTTTGCCTGGGACTGCAAATTGAACATCTTAATGATGGAATCCTTGTGCACCAAAAGACCTATACTGAAAAGGTTCTTAAAAGGTTTAAGATGGATAAGTGTCATCCACTAAGCAGTCCTATGGTTGTAAGATCCCTCGGTCTTGAAACTGACCCGTTCAGACCTAAGGAGAGGATGAAGAGGTCCTCGGTCCTGAGTATCCTTACCTTAGTGCCATTGGTGCCTTAATGTATTTGACTACTCATACTAGACCTGACATATGTTTTGCTGTAAGTCTTTTGTCCAGGTTCAGCTCATGTCCGACCCTAAGGCACTGGAATGGGATCAAACACATCCTGAGATATCTGCAAGGAACTAAGGATGTGGGATTGTTTTACTCTAACCAAAACAAAGAAAGTTTGATTGGTTTTGCTGATGCAGGTTTTCAATCCGACCCACATACTGCTAAGTCTCAAACAGGTTATGTTTTCACCTATGGAGGCACGGCCATTTCATGGAGATCAGTCAAGCAGACCATCTCGGCAACATCATCCAACCATTCGGAGATATTGGCCATCCATGAAGCAAGCAGAGAGTGTGTTTGGTTGAGACTTATGACGCATCAGATACGATCATCGTGCGGGATCACGGACGAGAAAGAAGAACCGACCATCATCTATGAAGACAATGCGGCCTGCATAGCCCAGCTCAAAGATGGTTACATCAAGGTGACAAGACCAAGCATGTTCTACCCAAGTTCTTCTTCACCCATGATCTACAGAAAGAAGGCGAGGTGAAGGTACTCCAGGTCCGATCCAGCGAGAATTCGGCCGACCTCTTCACCAAGGCATTACCAACTTGCACGCTCAAGAAGCTTATGTTCCAGATTGGTATGCGATCATTGAAGAGCCTTCAGTGATGATCACTTCAGGGGGAGTAATGCGGCTGTACTCTTTTTCCTGTCTATGGCTTCCCTTTTTACCACATTGGGTTTTGGGTTTACCATAGAGAGGTTTTAACGAGGCAGTATACCAAACGCATTTGCGAACCCTAGACGGTTATTGCATTCAGGGGGAGTGTTGTGAAACAGACGGTTTCGGGAATGCACATAAGTGGGTTCATCTACTTCGACCAATCGGCCCATATGTTACACGGATGGGCCAGCCCACTTAGGACTTAGACCAACCGACTTTTGGGCCTTGTTTACTTGTCCCACATCGAGTATGTGATGTGGGCATGTCGGCCAAAACACTCATATATATATGTACCCCTTTATGCTTATGATTAATACAACTAATACATTCTATACAAAGCAATACAAAGTCTTTAGACATAAACCCTAGCCGACTAGTCTCCATCTCTCTAGCTTAGATTCTTGTCGAGTAAACCTCTAAAGGACACGAGATTCACAACACTTGGGATATTATTTATGGTCTGGAAGGTGTTTATGTCGTGCATATACTGAAGGAAAAAAAGCTTTTGGAATTTTAATGCTTGAGACTCCAAATAAGGCAAGTGGAAGTAAATGTAGTTCCTCTTATTCCTATGCATGATGGTCCATGGTAAGATGATGGAACGACCTCTTGATTGGTTATATTTGTCTTCTGTAATTCTTGGTTAGATTGGATAGCCTCCTGGTCGAATGAAATTGGTTTGGAAATGATCAAACCGAAAGATTGTCCAATCTTTTCATAAACTGCTTGGTTTGGCTAATTTTGGAAAACTGATCATATCTTTTAATTTCTGTGTCATTTCCTCTGATTTTGGGATTTCTGGAAATATGAGAGATCCATACTGGATTTTATGGTTGGCTTTTGTTCAAGCCGCTCCTTCATTAGGATTTGGCTGGGAGATCCTTCTAAATTCGGGTACTCATAGTTGGATGGGCTGGGAAACCTCCAGTTTGTAAAATCCATAACTATCTGGTCCTGCTAGATTTTGGGATGATTCCACTTGGACATGAAATATTCTTGAATTTAAAATCCATGAAAATTGCTTTTATGATTAAACCATCCTAGTTTGTAAGATATGGTATTTTGAGTGCACATTCATCTTGGTTGGTTGAGTAGAATATTGGATCGACCTCTTGTTCAGCTGTTGATTTGATATCCGCATCAAGTCTTTAGGGGTTCCACATAAATATGGATCATTGTTTCATTTTAAGCGTTGAGCTACGAGCTCTTCGCTTTCCTGTAATTGCTACACGGGGCATCAGTATGTGAGCTTGTAGAAGCCCATATAACATTTTCGGTATGTATTTTGGCTACCGCGGATGGTTTGGATGCCTTTTAGACTTAGGAATTTCACACATTGGTAATGGATTGCTTTCATCACGTATATCCATGACCTGAAAAGTATGGCGTTGAAGGATGCTGATTTATCTGCCACGACAAATTCAACCAATTGACATATTTCATTACCAGTGACTGGCAAATGGATGTATCCAAGCGAATATGTTGTTTCTTTTGCAAAGCCATTGAGAGGTGTTCTAAAGACTTTCAGTTCGCTTCTCTTAAACCCATTCGTCTGAAGGTATTATAAAACATTACATCATTCGAGCTTCTGGTATCAATCATTAAGCGAGGCAGCTCGAAACCTGTGATGACTATTTATAACTAATGCCTCGTCGTGAGGTTTATCGAGTTAAATAGTTTTAACTTTTGTGAAATGTGATTTCATTGTCAAGATCCTTCCATCGGAGTAATCTCTAAAGACATATTTTCGACCCTTCTTTGGTAGGATTTTGTGGAGTTTATTCAATCTTGACATAATTTTGAGTTGCATACTTAAATTTAGTAGAGGTATACCTCCTGTGTTTTAGGCCTGGGAGGCGCTGGTGGAGGTGTGGTGACTGATTTCATTGACTGACCACAAAGACTGAGTCATTTGAAGATGCAATCTATCCTTGGTTGAGGACCACCTAGTGATCCATGTGTTCCTCTTCCTCGGGTCGCTCTTGTTTGAACGATTTTATTTTAGGTTTTCCTTCGGGGGAGAGCTCTCTCTTTCTTTAGGTTTACCCGTCTTTTGTTCCTCGGCCTGCTTCGCTAGGAGCCGGATTCGAAAGCAAAATTCCTTGGTTAAATTCCCCTTCTTCTTACAGAATTTGCAGAACTTTTCAGGATCAAAGTTCACATTCCTTGGGTCGGGGTCCTTCGATGGCGTAGTTCTATTCCTTACATGACGACCTTTTTGTCTGGTATTGTGTTTGCAAGAAGTAGATGCCGATGACTCTCGTCAGTGCTTAGCAAAGAGAGCAATAGTTTCCTCTTCTAAGAAATAGAATGCTGAAGCGTGATGTAGTGTGTCTTCGAGTTATACAGGTGGTCGAACTGTAATTTCTTCCTTGAGTCTCGAAGTGAACAAGACGCCAGTTTTCAGTAACATTAGGGTTGTACTTTTGTTCGGATTCACAGTTCAAGACCTTACTTCTTTGAATCTATTATGTAGGATCAAAGTGTTTTGTCGTGCCCTTGGATTATCAAGAATTAGGCTCCTTCTGAAACTTTTTCCTCTTTAAAGATGGAGCAATGTTAAAGGAAGGCGGTCGCTAGCTGGGTGAAATTATCTATGGAATTTTCCGTTAGGCTATCAAACCATTTGAGCAGGCCCGATAAGATTCTCGACGAAAATCCTACTGTATTTTGCTTCTTTTTCCTCATCGTTGAGATGACCTTGGGCTATCACGAGCCTGAAAGCATGTATTTGAGCTATAGGGTCGGATATCCTAGAGAATTCTGGGAACTTAATTTTCCCTGTGTCTCGGTGACGTGTGTTGGATATCCGATTCGTGAACGGAGTTTGATGCGTCTCTTTCATCACGCGATATATGCCAGGCGCAGAACTAGTGTCATGTGGGCCCTTTAGTTTAACTGCATTAGATTAGCGTTGGTTCGATCAACATATTTTGAAAAGATTCAAAGTCGATTGTTCCATTCTCATTCATGTGTGGCAACGGATTTGGCAGCACTCAGACATTAAGCAGAGCTGCATGAATCGGATCCTTGTGGTTCGCCCAAAGTTTTCCATTATCTCAAGGATCAAACTCTTGAGAAGGTTTTTTCATGGAACACGAGATTCGATGCAAATTTTGATGCTCATGGCCATTGTTGTCTCGCTGATTGCAACTTGACGGTGGAGGCAAATATCGCTCATTGACTCCAAACACCGAGGTGGTTCGAGGCAGAGTCATCAATGGTGGCAGATCTGTGAAATTGATCTATGCAGGATGCCGGGGTGGTTCAAGGCACCGTTGATGTGCTGCTTCTTGCATGTGGAGCCGGGAAGCAAAATCAAATTGCTGCCGAAAGGGAGGATTAGGATAGGCAAATTGACTAGCTCTAGCGGACATTTCTCTTCATTGCGATTGTCGTTGGGATTCGTTTAGGCGATACTCTTGCGCCTCGAGGAGAGCCTCGAGAGTTTGAGCGGGTGTTTCGCTCCAGATGTTTGATCCAGAAGCGTGGAGAACATCCTTCGAGTTTCTATTTATTCGTTCATCACCGGTGGGAGCAGGGAGTTTGGTCATTGACTCAATCTAGATCCAGCAGCTGATGAATTGTTATTTCGATTCCTAACCCGTGGGTTGGGCTGGTAAGTAGGAGCACTTACCGGAGGGATCGTAGGAAAAGTCGCATTGGTTAGGACAGGGAGGTTGTCCGGAGTGAACATCTGGGATCCATAATTGGAAGGAGCGCTGCTTGGTTTCCCGGTGGGAATTGTGTTTGTTTGGGTTTGAATGACTTCGTCGAATAGGATGGGTGTGTCATTGTGGACAGATTCACTGGTTTTGGGATTCAATTTGGTCTGACAGATCATCGATTAGACTCTTGAGTAAGATATAGCTTTTTTTTATCTATCCCCATAGACGACCCCAAATTGTGGGAGATTAAACCCGCAATAAGAATTTAAATGTGAACATAGTAAGGTTTAAAGAAACGGTAGAAAAGGTCTATGTGAGTAGATATCTAAGACAATTTTCACGAATTGGATTAATATATTAATGATAATGAATACAATGAAAGAACAAATCAGAAGAAACACAACAGTGACAGAGTGATTCACATCTCCAGTAAGTAAGTCAAATGGAACATGATGAATAATGGTCTTGACTTTGTCTTTTATACTGATCAGTTTGTTCCAAATATCCCACTTATCTAAGTTGTACGTGCTGTTCCTTGGTATGGAGTTCTTAGACTATTATGTAATTGATTGACCGCGAGGTGACTGAATCTTAGTTGTTATCCGCAAATTCGGAGCTCTCTACCTCAGGCTGCGAGGTAGCCTTTTGGGCCAAAATAGATGAGCTTCGCTGATGGATCATGTCTTTATTGCCGATTCGGTCCGTTTTGATTTTGTTTTTGCTGGTCCGAATTTCTGTGATAAATTATGCTCTAACATGTAGTATATAGTATAATTTCAATATACGTTTTAGTCCACATTAGCTTTTTATTTCCACCAATTTCATATTTTTAATTTACTAAACATAACAAATGATAGTAACCATTTTTACAACAAAAAAAAACACACAAACACACCAAAAATGAGATTTGATATTAAATGAAAACATAATTTTGCCAAAGATATGCGCGTCCGTTACAAAATCATTTGACCTAGAAGATCAACTCAACTTTGACCAAAAATATGGAGAAAGAAAAATCAACTAAAGGAAAGAAAATAAATTCTTATCTTTTCCTTTAAAGATATAAAAAACTTTCCACCTATTTAACAATAATCTCAAACCCTATAAAAAGAAACATAACAAATTTTTATCTTTTCCTTTTGTAGTTCACTTCTTTATATATATATATAAATAAATCTCGTATTCCCTTGTACCAAAACAAATCCAACACGAAGAAATAAACAACAAACACTTTTCAAAGAAAATAATATAGTAATAATGAAGCTGTCACTTCTTTCCATCTTAATACTTCTTCTATTATCATCATTTGCACCCATCGATGCCCGCAACAAATCACAGCCGGCAAAGTCTCCTTCACCTGTAGCTGCTCCAGCGCCAGGACCATCAATTCTGATTGCTCCAGCATTATATACGACATGATGGATTGTCTCTCGTACCTTACCCCGGGATCAAATGATACTAAGCCCACAAAAGTTTGTTGTGGGGGCATTCTTTCTGTTCTACAATATAACCCTAAATGTATTTGCGTTGGTTTAGAGAGTAGCAAAACTATGGGATTCGCAGTGGATAACACTAGAGCTCGTGCCATGCCTACGACTTGCAAGCTTCCCATTGTTGCTCCTCATTGCGGTGAGATTTCATTTTTTTCCACAAACCTAATGCTTTTTGCATAGTATTTAGTTAATTTATTGTTGCTGGTGTAGCGATCCTGGAGGAGGTGACACCTGCTGCATCTATTCCTGGTATGTCTCCGATTATGTGTTTAGTGATTTTGGATTTTTTTCTTTTATAATTAATCGATTCTGTTTCATAATTAAAACTAGATTTTGACCCGCACATCCGTGCGGGTAATTTTTCATATTATTAATTGTTAATTTTGAAAAATATGTTAATGTACAAATTCAATAATTTTTTATATTTCATTCATATATTAATTCAAATTTAATATAATATATAAATTATACTTATAAAATCTCTAAAAATAGCATAGAATTTTCTTCTATAATAAAATTTTATTTAATATTTATTTATAATAATATTATATTACTAATTATTAAATTAATGAATGAATTCATTTAAATATTTAAAATCTTAGTAAGATCTTATTAGATTTTCTACAACAGATTTTATTATAACTGATTATTAATAATATCCTAATAATTATTAAAAATATTTGAATTTTTTATTTTAAATAGATTAATATAATAATCAAATATATGTAATTTTTGAAATGGACCAATATGACTTTTTATGGTAGATAAAATTGTACTTCTCTTTTAATAGAGAAGATAAACTATAATTATAAAATTTATTAAAGATAGCAGATAATTTTATTTTTGTTTTTTAAATTTTTACTTAAAATTAATTTACAATAGTATTAATAGTATTAATTATGAAATTAAATAATGAATTATATTATAAACATTAAAGTATTTTAATTAGATTTTGTTTGATTTTCTCAAATGATTTTGTTTGAATTAAAAATAATTAAATTTGTTATTAAAACTGATTCATTAATATTTTTAAAAATGATATATATTTACTTGATTAAAGTAAATAATCAAAAATATCATAATAATAAATCAATGAAATGGTCCTATTATGACTTTTATCTAGTAGATTTTTTTTGTACTTCTCTTTTAGTAGAGAAGATTTAGGTTTTTCTATGTTTTTTCTTTTGCCTGACATATCGATTGAAAAAGTACTAAAAATAGTGTGGTATCTTACGTTTTATTTTTAGTAACTTTACTATATTTTTGGTAAACCAATTTTTTTCATATGTCATTGACGAATGACGATCATTAGAAATGGTTTCACATTTGCAATAACATTACAAAAAAACAGGCTCATTCCGAGAACCAAAATCGTCGGTATGTCGTCGGAATAAACGTATTCTGACGACATACCGAGGATATAAGTCCTCGGAAAAAACTCCTCGGAATTTTATTTTCTCTCGGAATTCCCTCAGAATTTTTTGACGAAATTCCGAAGAAACTGTGAGGACAACAGTTCGTCGGAAAAGTCCTCGGAATATACCGAGGAAGTTATCCCTCGGTATATACCAAGGAAGTTATCCCTCGGTATATACGAAGGACGATTCCGAGGGACGAATCCTCAGAAGTTCCGACGAGTTGTTCCGAGGAAGCCTGTTCCTCAGTATATTCCGAGGAAGTCCTCCCTCGGAAAATTTCGAGGAACTGCCTTCCTAGGTATTTACCGAGGATCCTTGTTCCTCGGTATATTCCTAGGAACCTCTCCCTCGGAATATACCGAGGAATAGGGTTCCTCAGAATATCCCAAAAAAATATTTTTTCAAAAACATTAAATTTTTGAAATTTAAATTCAAAAATATAAAATTAAAATTAAAATTGAAAACATATTATATAAAATTCAAAGTCGTACAAATAAAAATAAAACATTCAGAGTTTTTGAAAAAAAAACAATGGGTTTTGGGAATTCGGGTCTGGCATGCTCGAGAACACCTCGTTCGGGTGCAACCTCCTCATCATCTCCATCATTTGCTCGTTCAGCTTCCTCTGTGCCTCAAAGCCCGCCTGTTGAGTCGCCATCTGGGTCTCCAACGCAGATATGCGATCATCTTTGTCCTGCAACTGACCCATAAGTACTTCTGGATCAACAAATGGCGGTGGTGCAGTAGAAGACGGAACCGACCGGGACCGACGACCCAAACCGAACAAACGTCCCTTCTTCTTTGGAACCGACTGAAATAGAAAAGTGCTAAATTTAAATAATAGAAAAGATGAATTGAACTTTAAAAAAAGAACTTACCGATTCAACGATTTCGTTGATCCGAATCCGAGGCAAGTAGGTCGAACCCGTCGAATCGTCATCCTCGGTTTGAAGCTGAGACACTTCGTCTTCCAGCTGAGTGTCGATAAGGGTGACCACATCCTTCACAACACCATCATCAATCTGGCCGGTCTTCTTGTTGGTATACGCCCTCTTCATTAGGGCGAGATCATCAACCGGCTCGCCCTCATTTTCATCCGCCTTGAAAAAAACATAAATTAAACAAACATTAGTAATTAGAAGAAATGCACAAAAATAAAATTTAAAAACTTAAATAATAGAATAAAAAGCGACTAGCTTACCATGCGATCCCCAGAGTGGCAATAGATTGAGCACCCAAGTTATGCTTGAAGATGCCCTTCCCTTTACGGTCGCTCATGCGGTTGGTGGAGTTGGTGGAAGAAGTTTGTTTCGTCTCATCCTTACTCCAATGCACACCCAACTCCTGCCAGACCGTGGGGTTCATCGACTTTGGGACCTTTTAATAAAAAAAAATTGTTAAATAAATAAAAATATATTTTATTAAATTAAAAAATTGTTTAATAAATAAAAACCAACCTCGTTTATTTCCCACTTCTTTTTCCACTCGTGGATCTGCTTCCCATAGTTCTCCATAACTTTATGGACGAAGTGGTGATAGATATACAAGGTATCATCGGCATTCAAGTTGAATTCTTGCTGAAAATAAAACACTATTAGTAGAAAATTTATATTAAAGATTAAAAATATAAGTAAAAATTAGAATACTTACCGCAAACTGTTGAAACCACAGATGCTGCTTGTCGGCAGGGAAGTCGGTGAAAGTCGGATGTCCCTTGTCGAGGGCCGAGTACATCATACAGTTGATCCATGCGCTGATCCCGTTCGAGGATCGGTTGAACCTAATAAAAAGAACAAATTATTAAAAGTGAATCAAATTGTAATGAAAAAAAAAGTTTAATTACCATGTTTGACCCCGTCCGTGTGGATACGGAGTGAGATAGGGAAGATGGTCACGACCGGGCTGTCGAACAAACTTCGCAACTCTCATCACTCCCGGAGGGCCCTCAGGAGCAGGAGCAGGAGCGGGTGCAGCAATGGGAGCGGGAAGAGTATGAGAGGGAAATGGAGAGGGAGATGTATGGTAGGAGCTGTGGGGCGATTCGGAACCCTAAATGGAGTGGCTCCCCGTACTACCACGACTACGACGCTGTTGAGGTCGGCTCTGCTCATCATAAGACATGTATAATATATATATATATATATATATATATATATATATATATATATATAATATATATATATTTTAAAAAAAATCCCAAATAATAGTTTTTAATCACAAAAGATGTTTTATAGATATTAAAAATGTTTAATTTTTTTAATAATTACAAAAATGGTTTAATATTTTTTTTTAAAATTGTTATTATACATGATTTATACATATATATATGTATAAAAATTATTAAAAATTTTAAAAATTGTTATTATACATGATTTATATATATATATATATATGTATAAAAAATCATAAATCGTTTATAAATATAGAAAAAGCTTTATAAATATTTTTAAAATTTTTAAAAAACGTTTTATTATACATAGTTTATTACTGGAAACTTGAAAAACGTTTTTAAAAATCGAAAAACGTTTTAAAAATCAAAAAAACGTTTTTAAAAATCAAAAAACGTTTTTAAAAATCAAAAAAACGTTTTTAAAAATACAAAAATTATTCCAAAAAAAACTAAAACAACAATCAAAACAACAATCCTAACTTAAACTATCCATTCAATCCTAAAATATCCATCAAACAACCTAAAATCTGAAAACTAATCTAACAAACCATAAGAAATTGAAAAATACAAGGTTTACATAGATTCTTACATGATTTTAGAAGTGGAGTAGAGATGTGGGGTTGGGTAGTGAGCTCGCCGGCGAGAGTTGAGAGAGATCGGAGAGAAATGAGAGAGATGAGAGAAATGAGAGAGATGCGGCGGAGAAGAAGAAGAAGTGTTATGTTATGTATTTAAGAATTCCGACGGACACGGGGTCGTCGGAATCATTAACTTAGGGTTCGCGAACATTTTCACGCGGATTGGTTTTCCCGTGTAAGTAAAATCCGACGGACAATACCTTCCTCGGAATTTCCTCGGCAAATTCCGAGGAAATTCCGAGGAACTAGGGATTGGGTCTGAAAAACACCTAGTTCCTCGGAATTTTCCGAGGAAATTCTGAGGAACAAGGGTTTGGGGTTTCAAAACCTCAATTTTTTTTGGCCGTATTTCATTTTTTATACAAATGTAATGCATATCATTGAGGATTATTTGTATAGATGATCATAAACCATGAAATAGCAAATTTTCAAAAATAATTGTAAGTATTCCCTTTAACATTTATTAAAGTGTATAAGTGTTTCTCTTATGTTGTGTGGTTTTCATTCATGCAATCGTAAAAGTGTTTGTTATCGTCTAAAACACCAAATTTTGAATTCATAATCTGGTTAAGACACTTAATGAAGGTTATATATGTGTTAATCAATCCGCAAAACGTTGTTTTCGGTTAAAAACCTCTTGTTCCTCGGAATTTCAAGGAATTTTCTGAAGAAATTCTGAGGAATTTTTAAAAATACATACTCTTCCTCGGAATTTCCTAGGAAGAAATTCCGAGGAACTAGGGATTGGGTCTGAAAAACACCTAGTTCCTCGGAAAATTCCGAGGAAATTCCGAGGAATAGGGGTTTGGGGTTTCAAAACCTCGATTTTTTTGGCCGTATTTCATTTTTTATACAAATGTAATGCATACCATTGAGGATTCTTTGTATAGATAATCATAAACCATGAAATAACAAAATTTCAAAAATAATTGTAAGTATTCCCTTTAACGTTTATTAAAGTGTATAAGTGTTTCTCTTATGTTGTGTGGTTTTCATTCATGCAATCGTAAAAGTGTTTGTTATCGTCTAAAACACCAAATTTTGAATTCATAATCTGGTTAAGACACTTAATGAAGGTTATATACGTGTTAATCAATCCGCAAAACGTTGTTTTCGGTTAAAAACCTCTTGTTCCTCGGAATTTTCTGAGGAAATTCTGAGGAATTTTTAAAAATACATACTCTTCCTCGGAATTTCCTCGGAATTTTCTGAGGAAATTCCGAGGAACTAGGGATTGGGTCTGAAAAACACCTAGTTCCTCGAATTTCCTCGGAAAATTCCGAGGAAGAGTATTTTATATTCAAATACCGAGGAAATTCCGAGGAAAACCTGAAGTCCCTCGGAATTTCCTCGGTATTTCTAAAAAAAAAAAAAAGAAGCTAGTCTGTTTCCGAGTCATCATCACCAGATGAATCTGAATCTGGATCTTGGTGAAACTCTCCAATGACTGGTTCATTCACTGCGTGAACGACGGCTTCCTCTGCGAAGTCGGTTAAATCGACTACAAGGCCACCTTCAGCTACATCTTCTGCAAGTTGCCGGATGTGATTGGTTGTAGTGGGTCTTCCAGCTCAGAACTTCCCTGAACTCGGCCTCTCGGGTTGAGTCTTGTAACAGTAACCCATGGATTATCTATGTTCCTTACCCGGGGGTACTTGATATAACAAACCTGTAACATTAAAAAAATTATTAGTAAAGTATAAATTATGATCAATCATTCTGAATAATTAACATTTACTTACTTGATCGGCCTGAGAAGCAATAATGAAAGGATTATAATATTGCAGCTTTCGCCTCGAATGTACTCATGTAACACCAAATGCATATGTTCTCACACCTCGATCTGGAGTGTTGTCGTGTCAATCACAATAGAAAACAGTACAGCGCAATCCAAGCATGCCCAAATACTTGATTTCCATAATCTCATGTATGTGTCCGTAGTATACATCATCTCCTGATGTAGAACAAACACCAGCATCATAGGTCGTACGCGAACGTCTCCTCTTTTCAGTTGTGAATGCATATCGTCGAGTACAAAATCTCGGATATGACTTCACAACATAGTTTGGTCCAACCACCATCTCGCGTATCCAATCGTCATATGTTTCACCTCTGGCCAAACCAGCAGACACCTATTAATAGCACATATATAATGAATTAGTATAAATATGTGATAAATGATATTTTAATTTGTATAAATATGTGTTAAATGATATTTTAATTTGTTAAGGCACTCACATAAGTAAACATCCATCCAGCAAATTCTCTTTGCTTAATTTCTTCTAGTTCCTCCTCTTTAGCGTATCTATATTCGAACCGCTTTTCTGCCATGAAAATCCTGTACATGTGATGACAATAATGTTTTTAAAAAGGTATAAATGTTAATTTGTTAAAATAAAAATTTGTAAGATAATAAACTTACCTCTCATATTGAAGAACATCTTCGCAGTTGGTTAGCAAATATGTTTGCAAATGACTTCGCTCCTGCTCAGTAAGTCGACGGTCCTTTGGTTTTCCGCTAAGTCGTCTAACATCTGTGAAAATATCTGGAACCTTAACATGATATGTTGCCCGTTCGCCTCTATCATCATGCCGAGCAGGTCTTATGTTTTTGGTCTGAACTCCTGCTGGAAAGTAGTACTCGGCAAAGTTTGAAATTTCTTCATTGATCATCTGTGCGACTATAGAACCTTCCACCCTACTTAAATTTTTCACCTTCTTCTTCAAATGGAACATATACCGCTCATACAAATACATCCATCTATACTGCAAAGGACCACCAAGTTCTAATTCTCTTGCCAGGTGAATAACAAGATGCTCCATAACATCAAAAAATGAGGGAGAAAATATCTTCTCAAGGTTGCACTGAATCACGGCTATGTTAGTCTTCAGATTTTCAATACCTTCAAGAGTCACTGATCTGGTGCATAAATCACGGAAGAAAGCACTTATCCCTGCAATTGCTTCATGAACATTTGGTGGTAATAGTTCCTTGAAGGCAAACGGAAGGAGGCGCTGCATCAACACATGGCAATCGTGACTTTTCAAGCCAATAAACTTTCCTTCCTTTCTGTCGATACAGTTACGCAAATTAGATGCGTAACCGTCTGGAAACTCCACATCGTTTGAAATCCAATCAAAGAAGGCAATTTTTCCCTCTGCATCAAGTCGGTATATGGGAAAAGGAGCCCTACCATTCCCATCAACATGAAGTTCTGAACGAGCACATATATCGACTAAATCCAGTCTTGACTTCAAATTATCCTTTGTTTTACCTTGAACGTTAAGGATCGTGTTCATGAGATTGTTCAAAAAAGTTCTTCTCAATATGCATGACATCTAAATTATGCCTTAGCAGATGATCCTCCCAGTATGGCAGATCCCAGAAAATACTTTTTTTTGTGTCAGTTATGTAGTTCTCCAACAGCATCTACCGGAAAATGCTCATGTCCATCGACGTCTGGCGTCCTTTCTGCACCAAAATCTCTTAGTTGTGTCTTCAAACCTAACCCAATAACTTCTTCAGGTGGACCATCAAACACCTGCTTGTTCTTCCTAAACAAAGTCTTACTCCACGGTATGGATGATCAGGTGGTAGGAATCGTCTGTTACAGTCAAACCAACACGTTTTTCTTCCGTTCTTTAGTTGGAAAGCATCTGTGTCATCTTGACAATATGGACATGATAGCCTCCCATGCGTTGTCCATCCAGATAACATACCATATGCTGGAAAATCACTTATTGTCCACATTAGTACTGCCCGCATTTGAAAGTTCTCTTTACACGAAATATCGTATGTTTCAGCACCTTCAGCCCATAGTTGTTGCAACTCATATATTAGTGGCTGAAGAAACACATCAAGTGATCTCTTAGGATGCTCTGGTCCGGGAACGAGAATGGAGAGAAACAGAAACTCTCGTTGCAAGCACAAGTTTGGGGGTAAGTTGTATGGTGTAACAATGACTGGCCATAGAGAATATTGTCTTCCACTCTTCCCATACGGGCTGAAACCATCAGTACATAATCCAAGGTAGACATTTCTTCTCTCATAAGCAAAGTTGGGATACTTTGATTGGAAATGCTTCCACGCTTTTGCATCTGAAGGATGTCTAATCTCACCATCTGTTGAGTGTTCCGCATGCCATCTCATTCGTTGCGCTGTGCGTTCCGAAAGATACAACCTCTGCAACCTTTCCGTCAAAGGCAAATACCACATCCTCTTATATGGCATTGGAACTCTTCCACTCGTATCTTTATAACGAGGCTTCCCACAAAATTTGCATGTAATCCGCTGGTCATCCGCCCTCCAATAAATCATGCAGTTATCGCTGCATACATCTATTACTTGATATGATAAACCAACACCAGCTACGAGTTTCTAAACCTCGTAGTATGAACCTGGAGCTACATTATCCTCCAGGTAGAATACCTTTAACAAAATCAGCTATCGCATCCACACAATCTTCAGCCAAGTTATAATCTGTTTTAATGCCCATCAGTCTTGTAGCAGATGATAAAGCTGAATGACCATCTCTGCAACCTTCGTACAATGGTTGCTTTCCAGCATCCAACATATCATAAAATCTCCTAGCTTCTGCATTGGGTAAATCTTCCCATCTAAAATGATCATTTACCATCTGCTCAGTACCTACACCATAAACTACATCCGTTCTAATAGGTTCTTCTAATATAACCGCCGGCTGAGGTTCGCTAGTACTACCAAGTTCATAATTAGTTTCCCCATGATGATACCAAATTTTGTAACTTCGTGTAAACCCACTCAAATATAGATGAGTCCAAACATCCCACTCTTTAATAACCTTTCTATTTTTACAATTAGAGCAAGGACATCTTAACTTACCTGTTTCTGCTTCCGGTTGTCGGCGAACTAACCCCATGAATTCAGTTATACCTCGTTGGTATTCTTCCGTAAGCAATCTCGTGTCCGGATCCAAATGAGGTCGATCGATCCAAGAACGAAAATAATTTGAAGAAGACATTTTTTTTTGAAACCAAATTCGTGATAGTAGGAGTGAAGAAGAAGAAATGGAGTGGAATGAAAAGGAAGAGGGGTGGCTGAATTTATAGATGAAATCCTGCCGACATACTGAGAAATTCCGAGGAAATTCCGAGGAGAACCGACACTTCCTCGGAATTTCCTCGGAATTTTTAAAATCCCCCAACGGCTCTCTAACGGCTACAAAAAGTCCTCAGAATTTTGAAAATAACCGTCGGTTTTTTCTGACGAACCCATTTTCCTCGGTATTCCCTCGGAATATACCGAGGAAGTTTGTCTTCCTCGGTATTTCCTCGGTTTTTTCATCAGAAAATTTCGAGGGACTCAGTTTCCCTCGGTTTGTCCCTCAGAATAACGATGTTTTCTTGTAGTGTAATTAAAATTGAATTACACTTTTGATATGTAAACTATATTTCCTTTTGTATGATATATTTTGTATTATGCTCGTAATCAGAAATGAATATTACGAAGAAAAATGAATCTGAAACGTTTTTTTTTTTATTGTTGAAAATACAGTTCACATCTTAGTTTGGTACTTTATGTGAGTTTCTTTTGTTTGTTTAGTTTTAGATTTTTTTAGCAAATGCATCAACCGGTTTATCTTCTATGAGAATATTATATACCATAATTTGGGATTTTTTACTTAAATTGAAATTGTATTATTAGTTTAGTCTTACATTTGCAACTAGGTTTAATTTTTGTTTTGAAAAACCTAAAGTTCTTTCAACATTTTGTTTTATTTATATCAATATTCTATGTTAATGAATATAATGTACAAATGATAATAATGATGCAGTTTCTCCATCGGCTGGAACACCTATGACTTCGCCATATTCGGTCGGGTCACCAACATCTTCACCATCTTTAGCTGAGTCGCCGGTCATGGCCGCACTGTCTCGCTCAAGTTCTGGCACCAACCACCTCTTAGCTTCAACACTGACCCTCGTTTCCGTTATGGTTTCTTCTGTAATGTGTATTTCATTTTTTTCTATTTAATTACAACTTCACTTGTTTTCATATATCTTTCTACTGAGTTGGGCATTTTATGGTTGTCATTTGAAGACATAATGTTTTTTAACCGTGCAACTATTGAAATCGTACACACACACAAACCAAATATAAAGACTCACTTTATTATAGCTTTAGAAAACTTAACACAAAAACTAAAGCTTTTCAAATCTCTCACGTTTTGCCACAGGTTAGCATTTCCTTTATATAAAACTTATAAGCTCCTAAACTCATTAGGAAACATATCTTATAGATAACCTTCAATCTTCCTAAACTCATTAGGATAACTTGTAACCTAAGTTATTATCTAGCTTAAATCAACATTCTCCCCCTTAAGCTTGAAATCACCTACATTCACATCTTGAACTCCAATGAGATCCCTCATCTCCTTGAACTTGATTCTTCCAAGTGCTTTAGCTAAAATATCAGCCTTCTGTAAACTTCCAGCTACATACTCCACGTCCACTAACCCATCTTCAACGCACTCTCTTATAAAATGAAACCTTGTGTGAAGATGTTTGCTCCTTCCATGAAAGACGGGATTCTTTGAGAGCGCGATCGCTGACTTGTTGTCAACACGAATGACAGCCCTTCCAGCTACTCCACCCTTGATTTCTTCAAGTAACTCTTGAAGCCACAGTGCCTGTTTTGCAGTCTCAGTTGCCGCCATAAATTCTGCCTCGCAAGAAGACAAAGCAACAATCTCTTGCTTTTGAGAACACCAAGTAACGGGACACTCATTTAGGTAAAAGATATGCCCAGTTGTGCTTCTCCCGTCATCAGGATCCACATTGTAATTGCTGTCACTATAGCCAACAAGTCCCCTTTTGCCATCGTTCTTATAGTGAAGGCCGAGTGAACAAGTACCACGTAAATATCGCAAAACCTGTTTCAAAGCAGCTCCATGTGAAGTCTTCGGATCATGCATATATCGACTTAGTACTCCAACTGATTGAGCAAGATCAGGCCTAGTATGTATCAGATAGCGAAGACACCCTATGTTTCTCCTGAAATCCTTCTCATTGACTCCTTCTTCTTCTAACGCCTTTGACAGATTCAGTCCAGAGTCCATCGGTATATGAACCGCATTGCATTCTCCCATACCTGCTTCTTCTAAGATTTTGGTTGCATACCTCTCTTGCTTTAGTGTTATACCATTATTAGATTGTATTACTTTGATACCAAGATAGTAGGTAAGCTTTCCTAAATCACTCATTTCAAATTTAGTTGCCATCTCTCTCTTGAACTCTTGTATGGCGTCGAGATTGGTTCCTGTAACAAGTAAATCATCCACATAAACCGCAACTAGAAAAAGATACTCCTTTGTTTGCTTTTTAAAGACTGATGGCTCTTAAACACACTTAGCAACTTCAGTTCTCTCAGAATCGAATTAAGTTTGAGATTCCAGGCCCTTGGTGCTTGCCGTAGGCCATAGAGGGCCTTATGCAATCTGTACACCTTGTTCTCACTCCCTTTAACCTTGAACCCTTCAGGCTGTGTGACGTATACTTCCTCTGTCAAGTCTCCATGAAGAAACGCAGTCTTAACATCGAGATGATGAATTTCCCAGCAATTCGAGGCTGCCAATGCTATGATGACTCGTACGGTTTCTATCCTTGCTACAGGGGCAAAGACTTCTTCAAAATCTATGCCATGACACTGCACATAACCTTTTGCCACTAGCCGAGCCTTGTACTTGCTTATGGTTCCGTCTGCGTTGTGTTTAATCTTAAAAACCCACTTTAATCCTATTGCCTTGCAACCATTAGGAAGTTCAACAAGAGTCCACATTTTGTTCTTCTTTATAGATGAGATTTCTTCTTCGCAAGCCTCTCTCCACACTCTCTCGACCTTTGCTTCGTTCCAGTCCCATGGTTCCCCATTAACAAGGAATAGTATTCGCTTGATTTCATGTTCTTCAGGAATAAAGACATAGTCATCTAAGTAGCTAGGTCGTATTGTTTCTCTGGACGATCTTCTCAGTATCGGTTGTTCTTCTGTTTCTGATTCTTCTTCTTCCTCGTCACTATGTTTTTCTTCTTTATTAGCAGTACCAAGGTAATTGTCTTCTTCATTCGCAACACTCATGATCAGCATCAAAACTGGGAAACGTAATCACACTCTGTTCACTAATCGCCTCACTTCCCTCGGCTCTCCAATCCCAGCTTTTATTTTCATCGAAGATTACATCTCTGCTAAACAACCACCTTGCGAACCAGTGGATCGTATAGACGATAAGCTTTTGTTCCTGTCTCCACACCAAGATGCACCAGCACTCGTGTCCTATCATCAAGTTTTCTTAGGTTTGGTGTCTCTGGTTTTGCGTAACAAGTACACCCAAAACGCGCAGGTGTCGTACGTTTGCCTTCTTCTTCTTAAAACTTTCATATGAGGTTTTTATCTTCAAGGTTCTTGTTGCCACTCGATTGATCAGATAAGTCGAATGTCTTACTGCCTCACCCCATAAATAATTTGGCACTTCCATATGCTTCATGATGCTTCTAGTCATCTCCATTAGTGTCATGTTACGTCTCTCGACAACTCCATTCTGTTGCGGTGAGTATGGCGCAGTTAGGTGTCTTTGTATTCCTTGATTTTTGCAGAAAACTTGAAACTCCTGAGAAGTGAACTCACCGCCTCGATCAGTTCTAAGAGTTTTAATCACAGCTCCAGTCTCTTTCTCAACAAGACTCTTGAATTTCTTGAATTTATCAAACGCTTCACTCTTCTCCCTTAATAAAATTGTCCACATGTATCTAGAATGATCATCAATCAAAACAAACACATACTTGTTTCTTGTTGCAGTTGGAGGAGATATCGGTCCGCAGAGGTCTTCGTGAACCAGCTCGAGGATGTTTGAAGCACGGTACGTTGTTGCCTTGGGAAATACACGCCGAGTTTGTTTTCCTAGAAGACATGAAGCACAAGTTTCTTTTTCGATAGATATATTAGGTATACCTATGATGATGTCTTTGTTTATCATTGTTTTCATGGTTTCTATCCCAACATGTCCGAGTCTTGCGTGCCATATAATTGAATCACCAGTCTTCTTGAGCTGTAAGCACTTGTTGTTTTCAACATCCATAGCCACCTTGTAAAGTCGATTTTTTGACCTTACTGATTTAATTAGCAGGTTACCATTGCGATCATATAACATCAAATAGTCATCCTTTATTCTGACATCGCAACCGGACTCTGTTGCCTGCCCGAGACTAATGATATTGCTCCTCAAATCGGGCATGAAATAAACGTCAGCTAGTACTTTCCTTTTGCCATCCTTGCGAATGAAAAGAATTGATCCTTTCCCTTTGATATCTATTCGTGAGTCATCTCCAAACCTCACTTTTCCCATGACCTTTTCGTCAATCGTTGCAAAATATTCACGATTTCCAGTCATATGGTTACTTGCTCCGTTGTCTAAGTACCATATGTTGTCTTTATCAGAATGTGGCTCGAACTTGCTTGGCATGACTTTCTCCTCATTGAGATATACTACTTCTTGCATCATTAACTCATCAGCTTCATGTGTGCTTTCGTTTTCATTCTCATGTGTTTCGTGGAGTTTAACCAATCGATCGGGACAGTTATACACGTAATGTCCGGTCTTATCACACCGGAAACACACTACTTTCGACGCGTCTCTGCCCTGTCTCCAGTCACGCTGATTATTGTATCTTCCACGCCCTCTTCCTCTGTTATTAAATCGTCCACCATGTCCTCTGCCTCTACTGTAATTGTCTTGATGGTTTTGGTTTTGAGGGTCCATGGTTGCGTACATAAGCTTCCCCTGATCCTCTTGTTGGTCGTTCTCTTGAATCCTCTCCTCATAGGCTTTTAATCTTCCGACAATGTATTCGAAGCTGGTTGTATTAAATCTAAAACTTGTTCGAGTGCAGCTATAATATAGATGTATTTTTTTCCGCGGAAGACTATTCAAGAACTTTTTCACAAGCTTAGGTTCGTTGATATTTTCTCCTAGGGCTGCTGACTTGGAAGAGATCTCTGCATGTTTTCCTGAGAACTCATCAATTGTATCTGTGTCCTTCATCTTTATTCTTCCAAATTCATCCGTTAAGGTTTGTAACCTTGCCTCACGAACTCTGTCAGCTCCCACATGCCTCATCTTTATTGCTTCCCATACTTCTTTTGAGGTATCAAGATTGCCAACTTGCAAAATTAGGGTTTCCGGTATCGATTGAAAGAGGAGTGCTCGAGCCATATTGTTTTTCTCAACGTCTTTTTCTCCTGGTTCTATCGTTTCCCAGACCTTGTGTATCTGAAGCGAACCTTCATCCTTATGCTCCATAATGTGTAATTAATAGTATTGAGCATTGGACATTGTATTGACGATGGAACGCTATCCTTCGTCTTAGTTACCGCGACCAAGTCTCCCATGTTTTTATCTCCTCACAAAGACTTTGTTCTCGGTCTCTGAATGCTTTCCCTCGATTCCAATATTGCTCTGATACCAATTATTGAAATCGTACACACACACAAACCAAATATAAAGACTCACTTTATTATAGCGTTAGAAAACTTAACACAAAAACTAAAGCTTCTCAAATCTCTCACGTTTTGCCACAGGTTAGCATCTCCTTTATATAAAACTTATAAGCTCCTAAACTCATTAGGAAACATATCTTATAGATAACCTTCAATCTTCCTAAACTCATTAGGATAACTTGTAACCTAAGTTATTATCTAGCTTAAATCAACAGCAACATTCGTATATATCTACTTGGGATTTGTGTCTTTCTCTTAAAAATCAAATGTGCTGGCTGCACAATTCCCTGAAATATTCAAACTCCATACAACAACAAGTTTCTCAACTTCATACACTAAGAAATAACTAGCAAGGAAAATTGCATTTTAAACTATTAAGGTGTTTACACTCAATTTGAAAATCGAGCATAACTAATATATTGCGTTTTGAAAACCGTGTAAACCAATTTGATTTTTATTCCGAAACAAAATAACTCAATCTTCTTCATTAGCGAGAGCTTCATATCTTTGGTGTTGGTTTTTATTCTTTAGTTGCTGGCACTCGGCCATCAAATTTGAATTAGTTTGAAATAGATAGTTAGAGTGGAGTTTTAATGAATTCAATATTTTAGGAAAAATAGAGTAGGTTGCAAAACTTGGAAGCTGTTAGTGAAGTCAACCAAAATTTCATCATCTTATCAAAAATTTCATATTTTACAATGATCTGACTTGATTCATAAAAATATATTAAATTATCTTATCTTATTTATTAATTTGTTTGTGAAGTTTGGTGAACGATGAGCTAAACTAACATAGATCATTAGCTGGCCCAAATCCAGCAGACTCGAAACATATTAGCGAAACAAATTAGCTAAATGGGCTTTGGGCGTTAATGAATAAGTCTTATACTGACAGAGGTTATAAAGGGTTGTGATGCAGGAGATCAAAACCAGAGTAAGAATCTCTAACGGCCATCTTCTTCTTCATTCACCTGAAGTGAGAGAGAGAGAGAGAGAGAGAGAGAGAGAGAGAGAGAGAGAGAGAGAGAGAGAGAGAGAGAGAGAGAGAGAGAGAGAGAGAGAGAGAGAGAGAGAGAGAGAGAGAGAGAGAGAGAGAGAGAGAGATAGAGAGAGAGAGAGAGAGAGAGAGAGAGAGAGAGAGAGAGAGAGAGAGAGAGAGAGAGAGAGAGAGAGAGAGAGAGAGAGAGAGAGAGAGAGAGAGAGAGAGAGAGAGAGAGAGAGAGAGAGAGAGAGAGAGAGAGAGAGAGAGAGAGAGAGAGAGAGAGAGAGAGAGAGAGAGAGAGAGAGAGAGAGAGAGAGAGTGTACATGAGCTAAAGTACATTGGATTCTTCTACAATTGGTATTTGGGCTCGGTTTGAGCATCTGAAGGATTCGACGACAGTTCAAAGGAAAGAGGGATTAGATCGGACTTGATCTATGGGAAAGAAACCAGGATACAACGGGTCTAAAGAAAGGAAGCATTAATCAAGGATAATCTTGATCAAGATGGGAGTACTTCTATCTTGATGAAAATCAATTGGAGTACTACATATCAAGGCTAATATGACGGTAGACTATTATGTGTTGCTGGTGAACTTGTGTTTGTGTTATAAGCAGGTAACATGCTCCTACAGATTCATAGCAATAAGGATGGATCCTACACCATGAAGGTTTGAAATCGAGAAGTTCAATGGGAAGGGAGGCTTCGGACTATGGAAGTTTAAGATGTTAGCACAACCGGAAATACAAGGACTATTATCAGATCGTGATGATAAATATGCCTCAACAACATATCCAACAAAGGTTGAAGACAGTACTGAGATAAAGAAAGAATCAAAGAGGTCTAAAATGAATCTATGAGTCATGAGCTTGTTCAGAACATGCGTAAGTGATGTAGTATTGAGGAAGATCATCCAGGAAACAACCGATTTGGGAATGTGGAAAGCAATCGAGAAAGACTACCAGACTAGGTCCTTGCCTAAAAGATCTATTTGAAGAAGATGGAGGGAGATAAGATTATGGAAGAAACCTTTGATATATTCCTAAAGTTGATTGATGACTTAGCACGCATCAAGGTAAGCATCTCAGATGAAAATCAGGCCATACAGTTACTATCAGGACTCCCACCAGTAACGAACCATTAGTGCACACATTGCAATATGGTACAGGAAAGGACACACTCAAAGTCACTGAAATAATGACATCAACTTACTCCAAGGAGGTGGAGCTAAAACAGAAAGATTGGTGTCAAATGGAATGCAGTCAGAAAGTTTATACATCGAGGCTAGAGGAAGATCATGGAACAGAATTGATTAAGGGAACAACAAACCTTGGCACAAAAAAATCTAATGGAAGATTCATGTCTAAATCGAGAGGGAAGTTTACAGGGAAACAAAATAAAGCTTGTTGGATCTGCAGAAGTGAAGCACATTGGAAAAGAGATTTTCCATAAAGGAAGAAGAACCCTCAATATACTAAACCAAGCAACTCAGATAACATGGCAGTAAATTTACGAGGACCTACGGCTCTAAATGCAAGCTTATTTGTTTACGAGGATGAATGGGTTCTTGATTTCGTTTTCACTTTCCATATAACTCCAATGAAAGACTTGCAATCTGAAATGGGGGAAAATAACTATAGACAACAATGATAGATCAGTTGTTACCTTAAGCGAAGTAAGATACATGCAAAAGATGGGGAGGAGCATAATATTCTACGGACAATTGGAACAGTCATGTTGCATCTACAGTGGAAAAGACTATCAAATTGAGTTTTACAAGGGGGAGAAGAAGGTCTTAACAGGGAAATATGCTAATGGCCTTTACAATCTCCAAGGAACAGTAAAAAATGCTGAAGCAGATACAATAAAGGAGGAAATTGATCACACAAGAAAGTGGCACGCAAGATTGGCTCATATGAACATCAGATCGATGGAAACACAGGAAAGGATATGTGAAGAATGAGGAGATTGGAAAGCTCGAATTTGTGAAGTGTGTGCTATGGGAAAGTTTCATAGGAAGAGCTTTCCAGAAACCAAACACATTACCAAGGGAGTGTAAGGGTACATCCACTAGGAACTTTGGGGCTCACCAAACACAACACTGAGCTTATCAAGGGATGATTACTTCCTAACATTTAATGTTGATTACTCTAAGAAAGTGTGGATTTATTTTCTTAAGACTAAAGATGAAGTTTTTCATTGTATTGCAAAACGGAAGTTTCTGGTAGAGAATCAGACTAGAAAGATTATTCAAATTCCTAAGGACTAGCAATGGATGGGAATTCTACAACCAGCATATGGATAAATTGTGCAGAGACTCATAGATCAAGAGACGCAAGACATGTTTTTATACGCCTTAGCAAAATGAAATTTTAGAAAGAATGAATAAAAGCATAATGGACAAGGTTATATCATTGATGGTGGAAACATGCCTAGATGGAAGCTAGTGGGCAGATGCTGCTTCAGTTGTGGTGTATCTCATCAATAGATCGCCAAATTCATTGATAAGACTTGAGATTCCAAAAGAAAGGTGGATAGGAGAGAAACCAATATATGATCACTTGAGATGCTTTGGATGTATGCATTATGTCCATCATGTGAAGGAGAAAACTAGTCCACGGGAAGCTAAAGGAATTTTCTCTGGATATGCTCACGGCACTAAGGGATACATGATATGGCTTCTATAAGAACATAAAGTTGTTATAAGTAAAGATGTAGTGTTCAATGAGGAGAAACTATTCAAAGATTAAGTAAAGGGTAAGGAGAAATTAGATGAGGTTGGGAATCCGAAGACCAAGAAAGATGTCACTTTCAAAAGAAACTTGGAAGAATTCTATATTGGAGAGAGTTCAAATGCATGTGGAACAAATACATATGAGTCAGTATATGAATAGGATTAGACAGGTCAGGGTCAAGGTCAGTTGGAGGCAGTAGGCAGTGATTTAGAAGTTGGTTCAGAATCAGAAGTTAATGCTGGAATGGATAATCAAAATTAGGAATTGGGCACCTATGTCTTGGAAAAAGACAGAGAAATAAGGGTTATAAGGCCACCATCAAAATTTGAGGATGCAGACTTTCTAGCTTATGCACACTGGCTAGTGCAGAAGACCTAGAACTAGAAGAACTTAAAGCTGAAAGGAAGGTACAAAGAGTAAATACTGGAAGTTATGGAATGGAGCTTCAAATGAAGAAATCAAATATCTAGAGAAGAATCACACTTGGGATTACTCGGAAAGGCCTAAAGATCACAAGGTCATAAGTTGTAAATGGATATACAAACTCAAGCCAGGAATTCCCGGAGTGGATCAACCAAGGTACAAGAATAGGCTGGTGGCTAAAGGGTATGCTCAAGTTGAAGGGATATATTATAATGAGGTGTTAGCGCCCATGGTAAAAAATCTATCAATTAGACTTCTACTATATGCATTGCTTCAGTTTAACTTGGAGTTGGAACAACTTGATGTTAAATTGGCTTTTTTTTCACGGAGTATTAAAGGAAAGAGTATACATGGAACAACTAGAGGGTTATTATGTTAAGAAAGGGAAGGTAAGATGTTTTTCTTGCTTAGAAAATCGCTCTACGGCTTAAAGCAGTCTCCAAGGGAATGAAACCACATGTTCCATACATTATTGGTTAAGCAAGGATGCCTAAGGAGCAAATATGACTTGTGTGTGCACTTAAAGGATCAAAAGTAGAAGAGATGTGATTTATTTGATAGTTTAACTTAATCGACTGAAATATCTTCCTGTCTCATCGGATTTGTTTATAAAATATGAAAATAATTTGAAATATAAGTTGCCTAAATTATTGGTAGTCGATATAATTGTTCGCGGAGCATCCTACACAAATGGCACTTTATTAGAAATAATAAAATTGCCAAGTAAAAAGTGACCAATAATATTTTCGTTAAAACTTGTCTACGCGAATGACAAACATATTTTATGTATAATTTTACATATAATTAATTGAACCAATTTTCAAAAGACAAATTTACCTTTAATGAAATGTTTAGTTGTAATGTTAATTTGAATGACCAATTGTATAATATTCCACATAAATTCAATGTTAATTTTTTAGCATACATTTCCTTTTAATAGATTAGATGGTTGTGGAACACATATTTCATGTTCTGCAGTATACTTGCAGCAGACTCAATCAAGGTAACGATTAATGACTACCAGTAGAAGCAAGCCTAAGCTAATGGAGAAACCTTCATCGAGTTAGGAATCCTGATTATAGTAACAAGGACCAGCACTTGCAAATTATATGTGGTCAAGATTTCCTCCATGATTTCTCCTTGGCCCATTCATCATTTCTGTGAAGTTTTTCAAAGAGTGGTGTCACATTATGTACAAATTATCATTTCCTTAAGTTTTGGCTGGCAATAAATAAAGGGAATTTTGCCAAAAGAGAACAAAACAACTATGGTTTTGTCCCATAAGAATTTTGGACCAAATGATTGTCCCCAGTGGCAGATCTAGAAAAAAAATTAATTGGGGGCACAACTACAAATTTTAAAACTAAACGGAGCGTTATCATAAGATTTGAGCTAATTACCTCAAAAAACTCAAAATTTAAACTGAATGCTTAAACAAGATCAAAAATTAGTTGGGAGCACGTGCCCCCGTACGTCTTTACCTACATCCGCCCCTAATTGTCCCCTTAGCACAAATATTAATAAAAACCCAGATTAGTCTTTTGTAATTATCTTTAAATACAATGTAATAATTATTAAAAAGAAACTAATTGAATTTGGATATTTAACATTTTTTACATTGTTAAAACTCAAAAATAAAAAAAGGACCACATCTCTTCGTCTTCTTCGACTCTTCTTCCACTCTTCATTCTCTGGTATTGCTTGTCGCCATCTCCTTTCTCCGGCGCGTCTTCTGTCACCGGAGAGCTCCCAGTCGTCATCACATCTCTCTTTCTTCCACCTTCTTTCATCTTCTCTCCTTAAAAGCCGATTACAAATCACTTTGTAATCTGCGCCGGTGAAAATCAGTGGTTATTAGCGCGGAACAAGCTCTCGTTCCTGTTAACGGACCTTAGTTTCACGTCGTACTTTCTTTTCTCTCCTTCATTTCGGTTCCCAAAAGTTAAAGGTTAAGTTTTCGAGATCCAATTGTTAGATTTGTCATGTTCTTTGTATGTTTTGTTACTACGCTTGTACTAGGAAGAAATTAGAGTTTTAAAAAACTCAAATTGATGCATGTTTATGGATTTGATTGTAGTTTGTGGTTGCTTTGATTGTGAGTTATAAGTCAAATAGTGTACTAGTTTTCCGTTGAATTGATGACTAGCATTATGTTTGATTTGTTTATTATTTTTGGATTCTTTTAACATAATGATTAACGAGAAAAACTAATTGTTTTCTTGGTTTACATGCATGGCTTACAAGTTTCCGAAACGCATTCTTGAAGAAGGAGCTGACACTCTTATTGATAAGATAAAAAACACCTGTAACAAGTGTTCGTTTGTGTATCAGGAAGGTGAACCTTGGAGAGTGTAACAAGTGTTCGTTTGTGGATAGGCTAAGACTAGTGTACTTGTGCATTATCCATGGATTCATCATTGCTAAGGATGAGAAGGTGCATATCCTCAAGCATACATCCGCTTGGTGATGGATTTTGATAATATGCGGATGTATCCTTGGGGTCTTCGTGCTTATGATGAACTGATAGCATCAATACTCAGAGCAAGGGCCGATTTGCATATGAAAAACAGTTATGTGTTGGATGGATTCTCCTATGCGTTTCAGATTTGGATTATGGAGGCAATCCTAGACATTGAGACCTTGGTGGGTAAAAAGCTGAGAGGAAACATCACCAAAGTGAGATGTATGAATTGGATAGGAAGTGGAAAAGTATCCTACCAAGATATCATGAGCCTAGAGTCCAACTTCAACAAGGTATATCTTATATTGTTTTATATGCATTTCAATCAAGAAACAACTGCTTTGTTAACAGGCGGCTGAACATAGTGGTGGTGTATCAGGTGAAATCAAGAGCTTCATTGAAGGTTTGTTCACTGCTTCCTTCAACTCTTTAAAGGAGACGGTGCAGAAGCACATCCAAGGACGGTTTGATAAGCTCGACAATGAAATGGTGCAACTCAAGGAAACAGTGAGGAAGATTACTAGTGCAGATAAAGTGGGAAAAGACCAGTCAATGCTTCTGAGATTTCTGGTCCTTCATCATCTTTTGGTAAAGTGGGAATAGAACAAGGCAAAGCAACTTGAGGGTCCTGGTCCTTCGGCAGCAAAAAGAAAAGGCAAAGGCAAAGGCAAGGCATCTCAGAGTGTTGATACTTCAACGTTTCGTAGCACTCGTCCAGTAAGGAAGGTAACCAAAAAATAAGGCTCTGTAATTTTTTTGGGTAATGACTCTTAGGTAATGTGTTTGTATGATATGTACCATATCAGCTAGTATTTTCTTATGTCACATATGTGTTTGTTGTTTTAGTATATAACTTGCTATGTGTTTGTTGTTTGTTATGTATTTGCTATGATTTTGTACAAAAAACTTTTGTAATTAATGCTATGCTTGCTTTTATTAACATGATGTTCAAAATGATGATATGTTGGACTACTTGAAGAAATTGAATGACATTAATTTGTCAACAATCATTGAATATCAATGTAGATTTGAGCACTGAAGATTATTTGCAACAGGCCATGGGACACCTTCTCAAGAATCACATGTTCAATGTTTTGATCCATCACAAAACCTCAAGTCCAAAGAACCAATTCAATGGGTAACTCCATTGTCTACATTTAAGCCTTTGAGTTGGAGACCACCTACTCTGAAAGATGTAGAATCACCTCAGGGGCGGATGAATGATAGTGATTACTCATTAGTGTTTGTACCGGAGGATTCATGGGCCAAACTCGTGGAATGGTTCTTAACATTCAAGTAAGTGGTTTGTTGTTTGTTAATGTTGAGTACTTTTATCTCAGTTTTTAATTATAATTTTTCATCTCATGGAACTCAAGATTGGACTTTCTATGTACACAAGTGAGTTAGCAGCACGTGTAATGGGACCGAAAGTGTGGCTAAAGAATCATGTGAGTTGTAAATTTAGCTTGTTATCATTTTTTGGTCATCAACTTATACTATTTTAAAAACTTTCAGGAAATTGATGCTATGATGTACATATTCCGTGAGAGGGCTTCGTTGCGACAATGGTATCCAGATAAAGTAGCCTTCATGAGCTGCCATTTTAGTAATCAATTAAGAACTCTTACAAAGAGTTTTTGAGAACAAGAAAAATTCAGAGTACAAGGAGTACTAGAACAGTAAGGCATTGGTGAACTTCCTGCACATTGACGAACATGACAGATGTGGGATCTTGACGTCAATCGAATGTATGTGCCCCTTAATGTGCACGGTAACCACTGGATCTCTATGTGTGTCAACTTTATAACTCGTTCGATAGATGTTTTTGACTGTGGGGGGAATGAAACACAACAAGGACGTGGAGGCCATTTGCCATACTCATCCCTAGAATTGTAAAAGCTGTGCAGTCAACGGCGAACAAGAAGCAGTTCAATGTCTTGCCATATGATATCAGTTACACCCCAATGCCCTTCCTAAACAAGAGTAGCACCGATTGTGGAGTATATGCGGTGAACCACATTGAATTTCATCTTCTAGGCTTGGACTTAGCCTTGGTGAACGATGACAACATCCGTGAAGCCCGACAGAAGATGGCTTATGACTTGTGGGAAGCAGCTAATGACCCTGAGCTTATGGAGAGAATGACACAGTTCACTCCTCCAAAAGACTATTACAAATCCTGTTGTGGAAATTGTATGAAGTCTATTCAATTATAAATTGTTAATTGGTTTTGCTTTAGGTTGATTTGGATGATGAACAAGGTTTTATTTAAAACTTTGAGTCTTACTTTAGGTTGATTTAGATGATGAACAAGGTTTTATTTAACACTTTCGGTCTTACTTTAGGTTGATTCAATTGTAAATGTTAATTGGGTTTACCTTAGACTAGTTCAACCAGAAACTATACCTTAAAGCTATACCCTAAATGAGTTAAAACCCTAACTAGTCTACAGTGGACAACACAAAAAATTATGTCTTATTCTGTATAAACCCCTAAACTATACCCTAAATAATGTACCTTAAACGAGTTCAACCATAAACTATAACCTAAAGCTAAATGAGATCAGACCCTCTATATTCAAATTTTTTTAATGGTTAAACTCAACTCGATTACCCTAAAAACCTATATAAATCGTGATCTTCTGCATCTAAACGGCATGAAACCCTAATTATCCCATCGCTCTTTTCTCTAGTTGTTCTTTTCTCATTCACAACACGAATACGACCATGGAAAATAATCTCGGGATCCCTTGCAGATGCTGGTGTGGGAAGGGTATTGTCAAGTATGTTTCAAAACAGAGGAGAATCCATACAGAAGCTTCTTCAGATGTTAGATTGGTGTAAAGGTAGATCATATATATTATGACTTATCATTGTATATCGTTCAATTGACTTGTTTATTGCGTTTTGAATCCAGAGAAAACCGAAAATCATCTATTTAAGTGGGGTCGATGAGGCTCTGTTTGAAGAAATTCAAATGATTCATGAGCATCAGGCGAGGATTGAAGAACAAATGGAAGATCTAAGAAGCAGTTTGAAGAGGCAAGTGCACGAAGAAGTTGGTTGAAGCCTTCTAGTAGTTTATGTCTTTGCTCCAAATTAGATTGATCTTGTAATGGTGCTCTATTTCTTCTTTTGATTATCAAAGATCTAATGAATAAGAAAATTGTTTTCTCTTACAATGTTTCCAGTTTCAAGTTTCAATCTAATAATCTTAAGTTCCTGAAATCGATAATTATAACAACTCTGAAACAGAATTTGCATAAAATATGATAATGAGTCAAACAACTCTGAAACAGAATTTGCATAAACATAAAAAACTTAAACATAATCTATATTCTCTATCATATGTCCTCTTGTTGTGATTTCCATGACCACAGCGAATGCATTTGCGGGCTCTAGATCCTTGAGTTCCTTGAGACGAACGCATCATGTCTTCAAACAGTCTCAATATCTTCGTTTCCTTCTCCTACCTGCACCTCGTCTAGTTCAGGAGGAAGGACTTTCGACTCTTGCACGTGAGATGGAACAATCCAAGAATCTTATGGGACATCCAATAGGATTAATGCCTTTCTTCATAAGCCGAGTTCCATGAGGCAGTGGGTATAAGTCGTCAGTGAATGTGTGCGGTTTTTGCCTACAGTAAAGTCTGCTTTGATGGCGTGCCTGCATGGAATTTTCAACAAATCAAATTTCCCACAAGAACATGTGCGTCTGACCAAGTCGACCATGCAGTCAAAACTGTCTCCTTGAACCAAAAATCTGTTATCACTAACTTGGAAACCTTAAACTTTTACCCTTATCAATCCTTCTGTCAATCTTCTTCTCCACGGCAATGGTCAAATTGATGCGAATGCTTAGAACTTAATGTTCTACGTTCAAAAAAACCAGCGAGTCATCATCTCCCAAATGCTGTCCAATAAAGGTATTACTGGAAACTCTCTGGCGAACGCAAAGCCAAATTTATCGATTCCGCAGGGTTATTAGTCCTAATATCATACTTGTAACCCTGAAATTGACAACGGTCCCACTTCCTCAGATCGGCTTCTATTAGGTATTTCCCAATTGGCAGGACTAATAGAGCAAATAGCAGTGAAAATCTTATTAAAATCAGCAACGCGATAAGCTTTAGAAGCCTTTGCGACCAGACCAGCCACACCTTTCCCCTGTTATATGTTACACATTAGACAGCAAGTGGTGTATGAAATTCCATGATGAGCTTGAGGGTAAACAGTTGCTAAAGCTTTAGCTATTGAGGGATTCCTATCAGACACAAAAGCTAAATTATGCTCGTCAACAATGACCACATTAAGTTGCCTCATAAACCACTCCCACGAGCGGTCATTCTCAGAGTCAACAACCTCAAATTCCATAGGATATAAATTCGAATTTCCATCTAACGCATAGCAACCAGTAATACTCCTTTGTATTTGCTCTTTCAAGAAAGTACCATCCATAACAATAACTTTTCGAATACCATCATAAAAACCGCGAACACTCTGGCCAAACGAGATGAAGAGGAATCTGAATCTCCCATCAATATCAATTTCATAATACGTGTCTAACCCTGGATTAGCTTCCCTCATCATGTGCAAGAATTTGGGATTTTTTTCATAACCTTTCTTTGGAATACCTTTCACTGTGGCGATTGCATACTCACGTGCATCATATGCTAATGAATATGATATCTCAACACCATGCTCTGAACGCATAAACTCTCTTACATCATTAGATTTTGGCCCTTCCTTGATGCTTTCATACTTATGCATAATCAGATGACCAATTGTTTGGCTGAAGCTGTCCGAACAGAACAGTTCCTTTCTGATGGAGCACATGAATGATCAGCTATATACTTTTTTGATAATAAATATGAAGAACCTGTCAATCCTCTGCACGAACTCGCCAGCTGCAATCTTGATCCGCACAACGAATGTACCATACTTTTTATTCCAAATAAAACAAGCTTATTGTCTAAAATTATGTTTTCATAGCATTTCATTCGAATATTTCCTTCAAAAGCGTTTTGCTACTAAAATATTGACCCTTCCTTCACAACAATCCACCAAAGAAAAGGAACACCCTTTCCATTGCCTCTTCGTTTTGTCACACTTTTTCTCATCATCACTTCCACTTTCATGTAGCTCAACATCTTCTTCTTCAACTCCGGTTTCACAATCAACATCATCTTAAACCTCTTACCCTTGCTCTCTGTTGGGCGACTCAGTAGCTTTTGCATTCAAGTCAAAATCGAATTTGCTATGGCTTGTCTCAGCATTAGATGGGAATGCACACACACAACCGCGTCGAAGCTTGCTTCTTCACATATGTAAGAAAATTTGAGCTGCCTATCATTGCTTATGATAATAGGTGGTCAGTCAATGCTATTGATCAAATCAGAAGATAAGTAACTTAGCGCGATATTGACCATGTTTATATCGATTAGAAAGTCTTCAATCACCATAAGCTTCATCTTCTCGAAACTAGCACTTGTGTCTTAAAGTAAATAACCTACCTTCTTTTTCTTTCATCAACAAGAAATCTCCATCCATTGTTTATGGACGATTTTCCACAAACCACAAGAAGCGTAGATATAATTCATCTATTGTTAGATACTCAAATCGGAAGAACTAGAAAAAGAGAGGAAATCATTCACGTCAACTGTCAAAGAATCAGTGGTGAAGGAGAGGACGTAGGTTTAGGAAAAATTAACCTTTTAAAAAAATTTTAAAAAAAGGAAGAAAATATTTTAAGATTTAGAAAATACTTTGTAACCGTTTTAACAAGATTTTCAGAGATTTTTAGTTATAGATCTAGTAGAATCTACATTCTACCGTAGTTAGTAAATATATGTAACCTAGATAGAGTATACCACTGAAATAGATAAAAAAAAAGAATGGGAGAATGTGTTTTCTAAGAAAGTAGAAAACTGAATATTCATTAATACATCGGATCTACCATAAACAAAGAATATAAGAGAAGTGGTAGAGTTGACATTCTACTTTGGAAGATAAGTTTATTTTGGTGTTATTTCGCCATTCTATATTTATAGATCTTTATGTTATTTGTGGATTGCAAATTCTAAGTGACCATAGATGGTAGATCTGATTTACTGACATATTTAATATATTTTCTAACTTACTATTTTAAATATCTTTTAAATACTAAAATATTTTTCTTATATAATATGGTTCTCTACTACATAATTTATATTTTCTTATTTTTTGCATTGTAAATAAA
>CAJHQP010004273.1:0-57347 GCA_905132765.1 Moricandia arvensis | reverse complement strand
TGCATAAGTCATATGGTTCGATATATATAGAATATTGAAGCAATCTAATATTTTATAGAGTGTTGCAATGATGCATTAGTTAATATTGAAGTTATCACTCAGTGATATATATGATGGTAAATAAGTGAAGAACTGTTTGTCGAGTGAAATTTGTTTTGTGCAAATTTTATATTTAACATATGGTTTAGAGTTAATTAATTATATTTTCGTCATAAATTTTGTAATATTTTCACTTTCAAAATTGTGAAAATGTCCTAAAAATATATTGTTATGAATGTATCTGAAGTATAGTAGATTTTAAAATAAACAGTGTAACTAATTATGATGTTTGTTATTATGATTTAGATCAATCGTATGAAATTTTGAATTTGAAGAATACTTTAATTTTAAACTTGGACCATTATCCTGGTGACAATATACTCAAGTTTCTAAATTTTCTTAAGAAATGTTAGTTATATTCTATTTATTTTAATTTTCAGTATAAATAAATTAACTAAATTAAAGGTATGGGTAAATGATTCATAATTGAGCATATATAAAGTAGAAAAATGGTAACTAAGATCACTATAATTGTTTAGAACCAATATGTACTATTTTTATTAATTTAGTTTATGCTTCAAGGCCATCTTAAAAATTTAACCAAAATGCCATTATGAATAATCAAGTTTAGATATACGATAGACGGTGATTTTAGAAAAATTTATGTATATATTTGAGAATGATCATCTTTTAATGGTATTGATGTAAGGATTTTTTTTAATTCAGTCCATATTTTTACATATGCAGAGAATGCATCATACATAGGGCACTAATTCATATATACACATCGAATTCATTAAAAAGCATTGAATATTATCTCTAATTTCAAAAAAACGACATATGCATGTCTTTGGTAAATGTCAACCCTACTATTTTAATAATTGGCCTCACTGAATTATAAATAAAAGTGTAAGATGATGTCATAGAACGAAAAGAACAAAAGTATGAACCCGGTAATATGTTTGTTACATGACTTCATCAATTGTAGAGGCTTAGTATGGATCATGTGATTTCTTACGGTCTAGTCAATTATAAAAATGGTCACTGAACTTGAATTGTTAAGATTATTAAAAATAAGATAAATTGCGTTAGACTAAATCTATATCCTGTCCTTTTAACTACAATAAGCATATAAACCAAAGATAATAACAAATTTATTATAGTAAGGGTATTGGTTCATATATGAAAACATCACTTTTGAGTATATGCTAATGTTAATATTTTTAACAACAGAATAATGTCTTTGGTTCCTTTTGTCTTCACATATCTAGAGTATATGTAATGTTATATATTATTACAACAGTGATTGTTAACAAGATAATTTTTTCACGACAATAGCAAAACTGTTATATATTATTTACACGTTGGTTGTAGGCCGTCTCCTTATATGGTATTTTTACTGTTTTGGTGAATGAGTAAGTTGTGGTCATTGAAATTGAAATGTCGAGTTTGTAAGCATAATGTAATGTACATTATCTGATATAATTTGGTTTGGTGGACAGGATGAATACGTTCTAAAAATTAATATATGGTCAACTATTATTTTAGAACACGGTTATTAAACAATAGATGAATCTACATACAAAATCCGGATTTGGTTAAAAACAAATCCCTTTCTTATTAATTGAGAAACATTTGGTGAGAGTAACCTTTATTTTGTACTTTATTTACAGGGATGCCATGCTCACGTGATAAGCTCACAAAGTTCCTCAGCTTCTCTATTAAATTGCCCCTTATTTACTAGACTAATTACAAAATTTGTCATTATTATTCAACCCACCCATTTTTTGTTATATCTACTAAAATACAACGACCTTACAATAGATGAATTTAATACATACTTTAAAATACTTTTAAACTTTTGACTATCGAATCTAAAATAGGAATCTTACTAATAGTTATATTCACATCTTTTTACGACGAAAAAAATATGCAGATCATCTTTTTATATTAACGTTATTTACTATATAATTATAATTGTATTTGTGTATCCTATTTACTAATATATAATGTTATTACCAGCTAAAAAGTCATTCACCATGCGCAAAACCCAGGTCTTAACCTAGTATGACAACTAAAGTACACAAACGACTGCATCAAATCATTTAAATAAATTGTCTGTAAGAATAGAAAAAAAGTTTGCATCCAACGACATCTATTTATATACTGTGAAATTATGTTATAGGGCTTGCAATGAAATATTCTCTAGGCTTACTATTATTTTCTCTTTTAGAAATCACTATCTTCAGTCAAAGATACAAAAATAAGTATCGCTAAATTAATGGTACACTAGATTTTGACCGCGCTTTCAAAGCGCAAATTTATTTGGGAATAAAAATGCTAGTTGATATTTTTTAAATTTTGATATATGTATCTATGTTAAAAATAGATATTCAATGTTTTCATATCAGATTCAGACTCGCGGCTAAACTGTAAATCAAGTGATCCGTATAAATGTTCAAATTTAATGAAAATTTTGTTAATTAAAATTATGATAAAATCCAGTAAAAATCTAAACAATTATTATTAACAATGTGAACTATTCTTGGTTGACCTATTAAACTCCAAAGAAAACTGATAATATTTCTAAATTTAAGTTTAAAATACTTTTAAATTATACATAATTTTTTTTTAAAAAAAACTTTTAGATTTGTAGTTTTTTGTACTTTGATGATTGTTTATTATTCGAAAAATGAAAACTGATATTAGAGAAGACAAATATATGACAGTATTAGTTTTTTTTGTTATTTATATTGTTTGAGAATAAATTTAAAGATATTGGATCGTATAAGAAATATTTAAACATATTATTTGTTACTATTTTGAATATATAAATTTAAATTATTAAGAAAAATTAAGATATGTTAACAACCTATTTTAAAAAAACTTGGTTAAATAAGTTAGGATTTGGAAACACTAATGTTTGTTTCTCTCAATAATATCATTTAATTTAAAATCATTATTCTTACCATAAATAAGGAGAAAATTTAGGGTAGTTTTGTTATAGATATAAATGCATTAGGCTAAAAGATAATGTTGTATGAGCATTAATCATATTATATAGTATTTTTAAATTTTTTACCTAGAATCAAGTTAGGTCCAAATTTGTGATTTTGTTTTAATAGTATTGATATTACGTTAATACTTACCGTAACACACACTATAATCAGTGGTTACATATGCATATAGAATAATATCGCTATACTGAGTCAAAGATACACAGATTATTTTCACTAAACTAGTGGTACATTATTACATAAATACTTTTCTTAACACATTATAATCACTACATGGGTCACGTATGTATATATAATAATATCATTACAATTAAGTCTATGTCTATAATTAAGAACATGGCATATATAGTTACCTTTTTTTGTAAACTTATATAGTTTACCTATGACATACCCATTGATGCAGCATGTAAATAGATGGCAAGAAAGTTAATAAGATTACAACATTTTTGAATTTAACTTCAACTCTACTCCAAGTTGATACAAACTAATGAGACCCGAATAATGTTACAGGGAATTAATATATGGACCCTTTTAATGATATAATTAAATACAAGATTTTGATCCGCACTTTAAGCGAGAGTATTTATTTTGTTGATTATTTCTATAAATTTTGCATAAGTCATATGGTTCGATTATATAGAATACTGAACAAAATCTAAATTTTATAGAGTGTTGCAAAATGATCATTAGTTAAATATTGAAGTTGTCACTCAAGTAATATATATGATTGCTAAATAAGTGAAACAATGTTTGTCGATGAAATTTGTATTTGTGCAAATTTTATATTTACCATAATTGTTAAAAGTTAATTAATTATATTTTCCATAAAGTTTTGTAAACTATTTTCGTTTCAAAATTGTGAAAATGTCCTTAAATATATTGTTATGAATGTACTGAATTATAGTAGATTTTAAAATAACAGTATAACTAATTTATGATGTTTGTTATTAATGATTTAGATCAATCGTATGAAAATTTTGAATTTGAAGAATACTTTAATTTTAAACTGGACCATTATCCTGGTGACAATATACTCAAGTCTAAATTTTCTTAAGAAATGTTAGTTATATTCTATTTCTTTTAATTTTCAGTATAACTAAATTAACTAAATTAAAGGTACGGGTAAATGATTCATAATTGGCATATAATAAAATATAAAAATGGCTAACTAAGATCACTAATAATTGTTTAGAACCCAATATGTACTATTTTGATTAATTTAGTTTAATGCTTCAAGGCCTATCTTAAAAATTTAACTAAAATGCCATTAATGAATAATCGAGTTTAGATATACAATACATGGTGATTTTAGAAAATTTAAATTTTTCATTAAGGGTATAATTTGAGAATGATCATCTTTTAATGGTATTGATGTAAGGATTTTTTAATTCAGTCCATATTTTTACATATGCAGAGAATGCATCATACATAGGCACTAATTCATATATACACATCGAATTCATTAAAAAGCATAGAATATTATCTCTAATTCAAAAAAACGACATATGCATGTCTTTGGTAAATGTCAACCCTACTTTTTTAATAATTTGGTCACTGAATTATAATAAAAAGTGTAAGATGATGTCATAGAACGAAAAGAACAAAAGTATGAACCCGGTAATATGTTTGTTACATGGACTTCATCAATTGTAGAGGCTTAGTATGGATCATGTGATTTCTTACGGTCTAGTCAATTATAAAAATGGTCATTGAACTTGAATTGTTAAGATTATTAAAAATAAGATAAATTGCGTTAGACTAAATCTATATCTTGTCTCTTTTAACTACAATAGGCATATAAACCAAAGATAATAACAAATTTATTATAGTAAGGGTTATTGGTTCATATATGAAAACATCACTTTTGAGTATATGCTAATGTTAAATATTTTTAACAACAGATAATTTTTTTTTTGTCTTTCACATAACTCTAGAGTATATGCTAATGTTATATATTATTAACAACAGTGATTGTTAGCAAGATAATTTTTTCACGACAATAGCAAAACTGTTATATATTATTTTACACGTTGGTTGTAGCCGTCCTCCTTATATGGTATTTTTACTGTTTTGGTGAATAAGTTGTGGTCATTGAAATTGAAATGTCGAGTATGTAACATAATGTAATGTACATTATCTGATATAAATTTGGTTTGGTGGACAGGATGAATACGTTCTAAAAATTAATATCTGGCTCAACTATTATTTTAGAACACGGTTATTAAAGAATAGATGAATCTACATAAAAAATCTGGATTTGGTTAAGACAAATAAATTGGGTATTTCGGGTTTAGCTAATGGATGTAAGACATAATAATTTTGGTTCTATACGAAATATATAGTATTACTTCGCCTAGTTAGAGCATATCCAACTCATTGTTGTTTTCACCTCTATAATAGCATTTAGAGGTTAAATTACTCTAACCCACTTCTATTTTTTCCTCTATAATAAAGATCTCTATTTTTTCCTCCATTTATAGAGGAAGAAATAGCATTCTTCTATTTTTTAGTCTATATTTGAAGATTGTTATTTTAGAGAAATACATTGGAGCATATCTCATCTCTATTATAGAGTTTATTCTATTTTACAAGTGAAAATAGCAAAATACATTGGAGAAGGTCTTATAATGACTAACGGCATTACATGTAATTATCTAGGCAAGAGAGGGTTTTTAATGTAAGGCTATGAAAAAAGGCTCTACTGATGCCACCTAAGTAATGTAACATATGTACATTATCTAATATAAATTTGGTCTAGTGGACATGATGAATACGTTCTAAAAATTAATATATGGCTCAACTAATATTTTAGAACACGGTTATTAAATAATAGATGAATCTACATAAAAAGCCGGATTTGATTAAGACAAATAAATTGGTTATTTCGGGTTTAGATAATGGATGTAAGAGAAAATAATTTTGGTTCTATACGAAATATATAGCATAATTTCGCTAGTTATAATGACTAATGGCATTACATGTAATTAATCTAGGCAAGAGAGGACTTTTTTAATGTAAGGCTATGAGAAAGGCTCTAGTGATGCCACTTAAGTAATGGCATTTTTGTTAATCACACATGAGGTAAGGTTATTTAATAAAAACTAGATTTTAACCCGCGTCCGCGCGGATATTTGTATTTAAATTTTATAACAAATTAATAAAATGGTTATTAATATTTGGTGTTTTGTATTATGTAACTTAATATTTCTTATTTCATATTATCAATATTTAATTATATATAATTTTATTCATATTTTTTATTTCTATGAAACAACATATATTAATATATAATTTATTTGTATTTTAATATATTTTTAAAAAATAAAATAAACATAATCATATAAGATTCACAATAGAATAATTTATCTATTTAAATAATTTTGTTAATTTTTGATATTTTCTAATGAAAATGAATTAAATTTTTTTATAATTCTCATTAATCAAAATTTATTTTAAATATTTTTAATTTAAATTAGCTACATTACTTTTATTTAATTTACAAACATTAACCATCAACTCTAAACTAAAAAATATATAATCATATAATATAATTTTTTATCTTGTACAACTTATTTTTATTAAACTTAATTTATATTTATAACTTTATAATTTATAAATTAAATAACTATATAATAAAAATATTTGTTCTTTATTTAAATTTAATTAATACTAAATTATAATATTTTAATAATAATTACGAATTTAATGAATTATTTACAATCGATGATTAGAAGACTTTATAAGATTTTGTTAAAGTAAAATAGTTAATATTCAAAAATAAATATTGTTATAGTAGAATATTCTTATGTGTGATAGTATATTTTATTCAAATTATCCAATATATAAATATTATTTTTAATAGAATTAAAATTACTAATGAAATGGTCTAATGACTTTTCATTAGTTGATAAAAATAGGATTCTATTTTACTAGATTAGATATTCCTAAAATAATATAAAAAGGATATGAAATGTAAGGATAAACCAATGTTTTGAAAACCAGACCGAAAACTGGCTCGATATATCTACTGGTTGACTGGTTGGACCGGTTCAACCGGTCGAACCAGGTTTTCTATTTTAAAAAATAAATAATATATATAATTATAGATTTACATTATATAGGTCTAAAAACAATTCTACATATACTATATTTTCTTTTATCTTTATTAACTAGAAAAATGAACAATAATCATAATTATAATTATATATATACAACAAACAAGTGAATACTATGTAAAACTGAAATTGATAAAAACCAAACGATTGATTGTTTAAATTACCGTATTTATTTATACAATTAAAGTCTCAGATTTTATGAATATGAAAAATAAGAATAATAAATGAAATATTAAGTTTTAATAACAATTGAAAATACATTATTTATATGTTAATTTTTTAGAACCGGGTTTCAAAGTTGACCCGGATCATTGGTTTTACCGGTTTTTTACCGGTTTTATCGGTTTTTCTTAAATCCGAGTTTTAATCAAACCGGACTTGGCTTCTTGAGCGAGTCACGGTCGGACCGGCCGGTCAGATCCGATTTTCAAAACCATGGGATAAACCTTCCAGAATGTAAACTTAAGTTAGACCATTGCACACCATTAATTGTGGCCTTCCAAATTGTTTTTGGTATCGAAAAGGGAAAGAAATCTACAAATCTTATCCTAAAATCTAAAGTCTTTGTACTCTCTGAATTTGATTGGTCCAAGCCTTAAACATCAGATTTGTGAAAAAAATATACAGATTCGTTTTCCAGTTTGTGAGTAAGTTTTGTTGAGAGTATGGCTACGGAAATCATGAACCAACAGATCGTTGACGCAAGGATCGAAGAGCCGATGATATATTGTCACCAAGTGATAGACCTTTGTCTTTTTTTTTTGATATTACGATGAAACCTAAAATGGATACTCGTCAGATTCTGATTTTAGTTAAACTTTTATTTCTTGTCATTTGATGTTTTACTTTGATATGTGTTCTTTGTTTTGCAGTGTCGTCAAAAGAGATCGGATGCTGTTGGAACTTGTGTGACCAAGAAGGGTACCAAGACATGTGTGTTGAAGTATTGTTCTAAGTGCCTGTTGAGCAGGTTTGGTTTTGATGTTTTGAGATTTATGTCTTTTGTTATGAGAAATATGTAGGCTCTAGTGATATGTATTGGCTCGAATTAATAGGTACGGAGAGATCGGAGAGGAGGTTGCGTTGAATGATAACTGGGTTTGTCCCAAATGTAGGAAAATATGCAATTGTAGTCAGTGCAGGTAAGGCAAAATCATCCATTATATATAAGGCACTTTTGATTAATTTTTGTTTTCTTTTTTTTTCTCCAGGAAGAATAAAGGTGAGAAGCCTACTGGGATGTTGACAGCCATAGCTAAGAAAAATGGTTGTTCAAATGTCTCCGAGTTCCTTAAAAAAGAGGGTTCTGACAAATACTTCTACAGGGAGAAGGTGAAACCGGTACGAAGCTATGATCCTTTTATTGTGTCGATCATAGATTTTGTGTCTTGTTTGATGATATTGGTATCTGCAGGACAATGTTACTGGAAAGGGGAATTGTGCTGAAGAGATAAATGATTCAAGTGCTGGCTGCAGCGACGGGAATTCTGTGGCAAGAACCAAACCCATTCTCAAGGAGAAAGAGGAGTTTCAGCTTGAGGAGGTTAATCTACCACAAGGCAGTGAATCAATCACTGTTTCAAGTGTTGACTTGCACCCTGAAAATGCCGGAAATGTGCTTCAGTTTTTAGAGTTCTGCTTGACTTTTAGAGAGGTATCATCTATATAATTAACCCTTTGAATATAAGAAATGATCACTAATAGTTCCTCTCACTTCATATGACTTTATGAATAGACTCTGGGTTTGAGGGACGGGCAATCTCATTCGGTTGTACGTGAGGTTTTATCTGGGAGCCAAGAGCATTCTATGCTTACCCAGACGATGATCCAGTTACTGGCTCTTTTACTAGTAGATAGAAAAATGTAAGCATTGTTTTCTTGAAATGTATCATTTTTTCTCTAATAAATTATGCATATCATATCTGATCAGTTTTTATTTTTAAAACAAAATGTAGATCGGTTGTCATTGGTGCAACTGATGAAAGGTGGTTCACTATTCTTGGAGAGTGTCTTGCGGAATCAGTAGTTAAGCTTGATGACTTCCCTCCTGAGATGTTTCAGAAAGGCATTTCTGAGTACGCTGAGATGGATTCATTACAAAAGCTTAAGCTTTTGAATTTTTTATGCGATGAAGTGCTTGGCATATCGTACGATATAGATTATATTCATGCACATACATACATACATATATATCTATAATAAGGGTTTACATGCTGTGATAAAATTTTCAGGGTGATGAGGAATTTCATTGAGAACCATGAAAACCCTAAATATGTTGAAAAGAAAAAGAAAGCAGAAGAAATGTTGATTGCAGCAGAAGCTAAGGTAACAATAAAAAATCTACTTATGTTTTTACAGTTTAAGTTTAATAACACTTAGATTCATTCTAAATCATTTTTTGTAGGAGAAACAACTGTATCAAATGATAAAAGATGACTTTGCCAAAACTGAAGCAGATAATAATGGGGTTGCATTAACAATCGAACAACGGGTTGCAATTATATCGCAAATGTCTGCTGAATCTGAAGAAGTTTATTTTGAAAAGAAAAAGGCGTTAGAAATGCAACCTAAAAGTATAAATTTGAACTTATGTGATTGATATTTATAACAATGAACCTAATCTTATTGTTTTGCATAGGTCAAGAATATAACAATGCTCTTAGAACCAACCCGGTTGAACTGGATGACAATGGTCTTATTCTCTGGAATTTGAAGTCGTACAATGAAGAACCAACCATTTTGCTTCAAGGTGTGAAAGAAACATAGGAATTATCCGTTTGTTGTGGCAAAGAGTATGTACAGATTTTAATTTCTTCTATTTCTGGGTTCAGATTTGGGAAGTTGTAGTGACATATGTCCTCATGAAAAATGGTATTCTTTTAGCTCCGAGCAGAAAGCACAGGTTGAGAAGTACATCACTTGCAAAAGGTAAATCATTTCATCTCTCTCTCTCTCTTAATGATTTTAGGTCAAGGAATTAATTATCAAGGCTTGTGAAAGTTTAAAACTGCTTTTTGGGTCAAAGAATTTTTGAATGCATTTAAAGGTATAGAATTGCTTTATCAATCTTAATCCAAAAATTTATATATAATATATACAATACTTGCAACTAAATCATATATAACAGATTAAACTGATGCTTCACTTGAATCATGTGTTTATTAATGGGTTTACATGCATCTCACTTTTTTTCTTTCGAATCATGTCTTTAATATGTAGGAAGAAAAGTCTTCTAAAAGAGAAGATTGAGAAGAAGAGAAAGACTGTTTTTAAGTAGTAGTGATGATTTTTTCCAATTACCTGCGAGCACATATAACAAAATGGTTTTGCTAAGCAGAGGTAAAAAGGTTGACTCATGCTCTCTTATGACATATAATTTTAAACTGCATATGAATATGATTTGTTGTTTTAATTAACTAGGGTCGGTCCGCGTTACGCGCGGAATGTAATTATATGTTGTTCCTATTTAAACAGAATTGTGAAATCATTGTTTATTAGGGTATATGATGTTATTTCTCTTTATTTAGGCTTGTGTTAATGATTTAGCGATGTTAATTTATATGATATTTCTGTAGTTTCATTAATGAACTATTGTTACTTTTAAATTATATTTTTATTATATATTAATCAGTGGTTGCTTTTTTCTATTAACTTCATGTTAATTCCTTTAAAATTAATCTTGGTAACCACATAAGAAAAATAGCTATTTGTAAGATTTCATCTTTTATTTATATTGATCGGAATTTGATGAAATATGGAAAAATAATAACTTAACTGTTTTTTTTGTTAACTTTTTGTTATTTATTCTTGAGGTATATACTTTTAAGGATGAGATTGTGTATTTATTTGTCAATTTATTTTCACAAACTCAAGTTATAATATTTCTTTTTAATATTTTATAATTGTTTATGAGTTATATCATATTATTTTTATTTTAAAATTATTTTTCTCTAAAATATTTTGTTTGTTGTTTGCATCATTTTTTTTAATCTTACTTTGAGCATATTGACCTAAAAATGGAAAGCAAATTAGTGAGATTCTCTTTTTCTTTCTTTTGTTTTTGATTTGAAGAAAATAAATATAACTTTCTCATTTTCTTTCTTATAGATTTTTTATTTATTTTGATGTATTTTGATATATCATGTAACTTTTACTAAACTTTTGTATGTTCATTAATTTTTTCAGTAAACTCAAGTTATATTATGTATCATCACTATTTAATTGTTCTATTTTTTTTCTTGTTAGTTTACTTTTCAAACTGATTTTTTAGATCTCTATTTTGGTTATATACTAATCATTAATTACTATTTTGTATTATTTTTCTAGGTTAACTTTTAAATTTGGTATTAAAAGAGGAAAAAACCTCGTGAGATTCATTATTTTTCTATTTCCGTTGGTTTCTGATGAAATGTAAAAAAAACTCGTGCGATTTCATTATTATTGGTAACCCACCGTATACATTAAATAATAGTTGTAAAATATGTAGTTAGGTATATCTGTTTTGAAGTAATTTGCATAAACATAAGTCTCCAAATTTGTAGAAAACAATTATCCTATAATTTATATCCAAATCCTGAAGAACGCTTCAGGCTCCGTAATCACAATGACGTATGGAAACAATGTGTATTGTGTAATGTTTGCGAGCTATGTTTCTAAAAACATAATTGAAAAATACAGAAAACACAATACACATTTTTGTTCAAAATTAAAAAAAAATACTGTTTAAGAAAAAAAAACCCTAGCAAGAGTTAATTTTCCACAAAACCTAACTCACTAGCCACGATCATTCTCCTTCCTCAACAAAAAGGAAGACAAAGGTTGTCTGACTAAAATTGGTATAAGAACTTTATATATTATTCAGTTTTTCAACAAATTTAATATTTCATATAAAACTTAATTTACAATTTTTGCAATCTAATACAAGATTGTTTGTTATATTATCTAAAAAAAATCACATAGTTTTCATGAAATTTTTATCTTGAAAATTTTGGATTTTTATGATGCATCAAAACTAACACAACTATATCCAAAATCCACTATTCTCTCTCTTTTATTCACAACTGTTACGTTTATTAAACTTTTTCAGAATTAAGTCCTATATTAAGAAAGTTTTGCGAAAAAAATCTAAATAAAATTAATCAAAAAAAATTCACGTTAATATTTTTTGAAATTTCAAATATTTAAAGACCTATATTTTCTCAAATGATCTCATTCAAGTTCAAAATTAATTTTCACCACTTTAAACATTTTTATATAATATTTTATCTACTAATTTAAGCACATGACCAATCAAATTACAACAAATGATATTTGATTAAAAGGCAGCACCAATCAGAAATTAAACAATTGTGAGAAAAATAGTTTATATACAAAAAAATAAAAATAAAATCTATTTTTTAAGTTTTAGATCCCTAAATTTTCTAAAATCCCCACTACCACTTTCACGTCATCTACAAAAGAAAAATCATGGCATAAAATCAAAATTGTTTATCTTCTATTATTTTTTTTCTCTTATTTCTTCTCTATGTTTCATAATTTTCATCAGTTTATCTCCAGTGTTTTAGTGTATCAGTAAAAATCATAGAGGTTTGACTACTCAATTCCTATTTTTTTTCTATTCTGCTCAATATATATATATATATATATATATATTATTTGATTATTTTAGCGTGATTCAGGTAGAAGATGTCACTTGAATATACTGTTGTTTCAAAGTTTATTTTTACAAAAAAAAAGACAAGAATGAGAGCATTATTTGTATATGAGGTAAAAAAAATTACATTCAACTCTACTATATAAAAACGGGTTATTTACAAATCATTTTTATTACTTCCTTAAAAAAAGTTTAATACGTCAATCAAAATTTTTAAATTTATTGAAAGTTAATAGATTGTTTATAGGTTTTGGTGATGATTCTAAAAAAGAGAGGGAATAGACGATTAGTGGAGCATTAATACAAGTCTCAAACAAATATGAAAAGGTGGTTAAAAACAAAATGGGGGAATTTCATTTATACGCTATGTTTGATACAATTTTGCAAATTTATTTTTAATGAATGACTATTTTTAAAAATACCTTTACTTTTTTATGAAAATAGCCTTAACTATTTTTTAAAATATTTATAATAAATTTAGAAACTCAACCTCACCCATTTAACACTAAACCCTAAATAATAATCACTAAAGTGTAAATCCAAATATTAATATATTTTTGATAATGTATATTTTTGTAAAGTGGTACTTAACTTATGCTATTTTTGGCAATTTCTCAAACAAAAATGGATCAAACTAAAATCTAGGCATTAACCATATGCAAAACCATAATACATTTTAGTTTTGATATGAAAGTAAAAGAATTCTTTACCCGTACATAGTATGGGGATGATCACTAGTATATTATAATTGAAAAAAAAACGCTGGTAAAAGATGGTATAAGTTTTGCATGTCAAATGGGGTTGTACAAAAAAACATTATACAAGATAATTTTCTCACCTTCCTGAAGGAAAATCCAAGTTTTTCTTCTATTCGATAATTACATTGACATGTTGCTTTGAAATAAGCATTCTAATTATGGTAAAAAATAATACATATTTATGTTCATAGTTAGAAAAGTTGATATTTATGTTCATAGTTAGAAAAGTTGATACAAAATATATATGTACTATCTTCTAATATTTTCAATTTTTTATTGGTGCCTTTCGTTTACTTATAATTTTGGGCTCTTGTTAATCATGTAAAAAAATTTAGTGTCCGATATATAACTATAATTATTGTTTAAAATCATGATGTTCTAAGTGGTCGGTCCCTTCGCCTACCACTTCATAATGATTGATAGATGCATATTACATACTTCATAAGAACGCTGATACTTAAAGGACTTAATGGACTGATCGTATTGATGTGAGAGATTGTTTGTGCTATTGCTTGTTGATTGTTTATGAATTTTTTGCGAGCTATGTTGCTAGAAAGAAATAAATGATGAGGGTGTTAGATGCATGAAACGGATTAGATGAATGGTTTCTGGGATGGGACTATGTGTTGTATGTGTTTGGTTGTGAAGTGTTGAAAGGTGAAGAGGAAGAGTGTGGAAAATTGATGTGATGAGATATGTGTGGACTGCCGCTTGGGCAGGGTGATAGGCGTTGTGTGTATGGGAATCGGCCTTGGGGGCCATTGTGTTATTGGGAAGTTTCATCTCGAGAGGACAACAATGGATGTGTGAAACGTGTTAAGATTAATTGTGTGTGTAGCATATTATTGTAATCAAGTTTGTTGCTTGTTCGTGCGGCTAGTCAGTCCTCATTCTGCATTGGGCCAGATGGTTGCTCATGTGGGGAGGTTGATCTAGAAGCTATCTCAGCTGGTAATCCATTTACTCATGCACTTCTCTCCATTTCCATTTCCATTTCCATTTCCATTCCCATTTCCATTTCCATTTCCATTTCCATTTCCATTTCCATTTCCATTTCCATTTCCATTTCCATTTCCTCTCCCTCTCTTAGGCCTGTAAATAGAATTGATGGATATCAGTTGGGTCGGTGGAAACAATGGTTTGTCTTTTTGCGTCGACGTGTGTCCCTAACTCCGTCCTCTGGAACCCCGGTCTTGGCAGAGGTGGGTATTTCAATTTGTGATCAAATCCCAAGTTAATATATATATGTACAATCGTGAGAGATCAGTTTCTGCGTTTGCAAAATCCTTATTTTAGTTTGTGAAAACGTTTATGGCCTTTAAAATGTTTTGCGAATTTTTTTTTTGCAAACCACAAACCGTATATCATATGTATGCTTCTATTTATGGTTTTGATCGAATCTGTTATTTGCGGGATGCTTCCGCCAGCCGTGGCATCTTCAATCTGATTAAAACCCCCTTAGTTTGTCATCCATGTTCTTGTTTGCTTGTTGCACAGTAAACTGATCAACTTGTCTTACACCATATATGAGGTATTACATCATAGGCTGAAGGGTACCCTTGCAAATGTCCACAAAACCATCTATGCACAGATCTAAATGAGAAGTGAAGCACATAGTGTTGTTTCCCCATCGTCAAAGGTGTGAAATGTAGGTCGTTAGTTGTTTCCGCGATCCCCAATCCCGAAGTGGCGCCAACCAAGAAAGGAAGAGGTCACCAGAGGGAGGTGAGGTCAATGCCCGAGTTCAGACAGGTGGAGTCATCGTTGGCGGAGGATCCAACAAAGAGGAAGCAGGGTCATCCATGAAATATCCTCATTGCGGATGTGGGTACTCCGGGACGAACTGAACTAAGCGAGTGTGGACCGTAGTTCAAAAATTGAAGAGCTTCCGCTCAGCCAAGGACTACACAATGAGTTCTTGGTTATGGTCAAGATGTGCAAGATGAAGCCTACAAAGGGTTGGTACCAGTTGTATTTGGAGGGACTAAGTAGGGACATTCGTGGTGAATTGAATGGTGTCATGGAACCGTTGGAGTTTTCCTTGGTGAGGTGGGCAGCTGGTCACGCTATGGAGGCAGAGTAGTTGATCGCTAGCAGGGTCATTGAGATCTCAGACTCTAAACCATAGGAGACTCCATATGAAGATTCACAGTGGGAAAATGAACATGAGTCAATAACTAGAGTTGCCAGCGCCACCGATCATGGATCCGAGTAGGGATGCACTTCTCCATTTCATAAGGCGTAGCTAAGATCCTAGGTTCATTTATTAGCAGGTAGGACACATGTTTCTTTCTTTTGTTTTCTCTTGTTGGCTTTTTCGTGTTCATTTCTTACGCTAAGGTTTTATACCGATTGAGTAGTGTGCCTTAGGCTTCATACTTATACTTAGGCCTTGGAAAAATAACCAGAACCAAAAAACCGAACCGGAATTGAACCAAAATACCCAAACCCAGAGCCAAACTGAAACCTTTAAATACCCTAATGGTTTCTATATTTCTATATCCAAAATAACCGAACCGAACCGGAATCGAACCAAGAACCGAATGGATACCTGAATATATAAAATATTAATTATATATACATATAATTATTAAAAGTATTCGAAAATAGTTTAAGAGAAATAAATTATTATAAAGTTTCCGAACTACCCAAAAATATTCAAAAGTATCAAGGTATTCTTTTATCCTAGATATCCAAAGTAATCTAAAATATCCAAGATTTTATTTGAATTATCTTAATTATTCAATATTTTACCCAAAGTATTCGATATTTAACCCGGACTAACCAAACCGGATCCGAAACCAAATGAAAACCAAGTTTTCAGGGTATTTCCCAGTTCTTAGTCTTACTATCGGAACCGAACCGAATCCGAAACTATTCAAACCAAACCAAAGAAACCAAAAATAAGAAAAATAGTAAATGGATACTCTAACCCCCTAACTACTTGATACCCGAACTACCCGATACCCAAACTACCCGAAATACCCAAACCGAACCGATATCCGAAATGCCCAGGCATACTTATAATATTGTAGTCCTACTGCCATTTCATTTATTATATTCATTCATTGGATTTTGAAAGTCCTTGAGTAAGAGTTACATGTCATTTCTGAGTGTTTTTCTCGATGATTGTTAGTGCCTTCTATGTTCCTTTTGGTTCAGGTCGTTATTATGTCAAGTATGAAGATTGGAATTCAGATCAAATTTTGATTAACCAGGGGAGAATTGTAACGACCCAAAACCTCTATCCCATAATTTCTTTTGGTCTAAAAGGAAGCCCTCTAGGTTCATGGCCCATTAGGGTTAAACCTATGTATCTTTCTCTCTCTCTCTCTCTCTCTCTCTCTCTCTCTCTCTCTCTCTCTCTCTCTCTCTCTCTCTCTCTCTCTCTCTCTCTCTCTCTCTCTCTCTCTCTCTCATCGGCCTCTTTTTCTCTCTCTTTCTATCTCCTCATGCATCTCTCTCTCCTCCCTGCCAGACCACCATGACGTCATCAGAGAGCCGCTGGTCGTCTATCCCCTCCATCCAAGCTGATATGTCGTGCAGTGTTGTTGCTGTTGTTGTTCGGTGTTCATTTTTCCTTGTTGTTCAAATATGAGTTCCAGATCTAGCTCTTTTCCAGATCAATCTCCAGATTTTCAATCTAGGTGGGATGGTCTCTAAACTAGTTTCTTATCTTGATCTTCTAAATCTTTTGATGTTGGATTAGGTCTGGTTAGTTTTGATTGCTCATTAGGTTGTTAGATCATAATGGTATATTACATTCTGCATAAAACGCTCATATTATTAAAGGACTTAATGGACTGATTGTGTTGAAGTAAGAGATTGTCTATTTCTTGTTGATTATTTATGAATTTTTCATGAGATAAGTTTGTGGGAAAAAAATCGCACTTTCAGTTTCATAAATGGGGGAAAGCCAAGATTCTCGAATTTCCTTGAGGATCTGGATTCCCTGCGTAAACACACGAATACAAAAAAAAACAAAATAGCAAAATATCGAAAGAAATTGCACATAGGCGTTTTATTGATTACGACTAAGAAAAGTTTACAGAATTTCACCAAAAAGGTACACATAAATCCTTCAACAATGAAGAACACAAGAATCAAAGCAGTAAAACGTTCTAAGTATTGATCTCGCTAGTCTAGCTGCCTAAGTCTTAAGTTCTCCTAAAGCTTACAGAAATTTCCTAATGTCTTTTCGGATTCCTCTTTTCAGAGTTCGGGGTCACGTTTATATAGTCTCTTAAGGTTGGCCTTTTTTCCTTATCCTCTCAAGATTCCAGTATATCTTCTTCTTGCATCTTTCCTTATCCTCTCATCCTTCATGTTTATCCTCAAAATGCTTAGATTTATTTGTTATTTCCATTGTCTTTAGGGCAGCGAGTAAACCGTCATTGCAATTTGGGCTTATTCTCATTTTTGAATCGTAAGTGGGATTTCATCGTATTATTAAAGCTACTTCGGACCGTTTTACGTCTTTTACATTTTTACGATTGTTTTTTTGGAGAAAAAGTTGATTTATTCGATGTACATTTTCTATATCGTTGGTCTCATTAACTGAAATAAATCAGTTTTTTATTGGGGATACAATGGTATTAATTTAACATTTATCATATTGACGTTTGACTTGAACTTTCACGAGAAAACACATATCACTTTTCTCGATAAATTTTCAATGAAAATTCCGATGATACAAAAGACAATTCTTCCGAGATTCAAAAGATATCATGATGAGAATCTTGTGGGGGCGATGAGAAACTCTGTGGCGATGAGTAAGAGTTTTGTGTGACGATGAGGAGGAGTTTTGTGGCGATGAGAGCCTTGTGTGGTGATGGGAGCTTAAGTGTGTCGATGAGAGAGCTATGTGTGGCGATGAGAGCCTTGTGTGGCTATGAGAGCTTGATTGTGGTGATGAGAGCTTAAGTGTAGCGATGAGAGAGGTCTGTGTGACGATGAGAGAGCTTTGTGTGGCGATAAGAGCCTTGTGTAACGATGGGAGCTTGAGTGTTGCGATGAGGGAGATTTATGTGGCGATGAGAGCCTTGTGTGGTGATGGGCGCTTGAGCGTGGGTATGAGAGCTTGAGTCTGGAGATGAGAGAGCTCTGTGGCGATGAGAGAGCTTTGTGTAGTGCTGAGAGCCTTGTGTGGCGATGGGAGCTTGAGTGGAAATGACATGGCTCTTTGTTGCGATCAAAGTCTTGTGTGGCGATGGGAGCTTAAGTGAGCCGATGAGAGAGCTTTGTGGAGATGAGATAGCTTGAGTGTGGAGATGGGAGCCTTTCACTCTTATCTCCCTTGTCATTTCCTATCTCGTTTAGCCGTTATGTTGTTAGAATATGAGATTTAGAGAGAGTTAACTTTCTGTAAGCTGAAGAACATGAAGAACGAGAGAGAGAGAGAGAGAGAGAGAGAGAGAGAGAGAGAGAGAGAGAGAGAGAGAGAGAGAGCGAGAGAGAGAGAGAGAGAGAGAGAGAGAGAGAGAGAGAGAGAAATGATTTCCTTGATTAATTATGGTTCTGGTTACAACATATGAATAGGGATACAAGTTGACAAATAAATGAATAAACAAAGACTGTTCAGAAAGTGACAAAAGGCTCTCCAAGCTTGGGTGAAAGGGACAGATCATCCATCTCTCTCCTCCTTAGCCAGACATGTTATTCTACCTTGTTTCTTGCTCCCAACAGATATATTTAAAATTCAAGCCTTCCTGAAAGCTTCTAGTAACTCAGGCAAGATAATGTGCAAGTCTCATTCAATTACTTGCCTTCCAGGTGAAGTTAGGTCGACCTCAACTTAGCTGGTTCCAGATTTCCTTTGCTTATTCATAACTCAATCTTATTTCTTCTTCATCTCAACGCTCCCCCTCAAGCTTGACCTTAGGTACTAATCAAGCTTGGAACTATGAAGAACTTCATTCATTAAAACCTTAATGTGCAAAACCCAGTGGGACAAAAACACAGCAAGGAAAAGAATAGAAGTCTTCATAATAGGAAAGTCAGTGAGATGTGAGGTCTATGAGTCCAAGCTTTGAATGGATGAACTCACAGAATTTGGTGCTTGCTGCCTTTGTGAAAATGTCAGCTAGCTGGGTCTTCACTTCTAGTGTAGCAAGTAGGATGATTTGTTGTTCCCCTGCTTGTCTCACTTGTGGCAGTCTACTTCAATATGCTTTCTCCTCTCATGAAACACAGAGTTTGAAGCTATGTGTATGGCGCCTGGTTATTGGTCATCGGTCGATGTCAGATGTGCAACATCGGTCGATCTTGGTCATGTAATATCGGTCGATGCCAAGGATAGTGTCGTCGATCGACGACAGTCTTGTACTTTGACTCTCACAAAGATCAGATGCGGATTATTCTCCTCTAAATGTTCGAAAAGCTCCAAGTATCTCCATATATTCCAAGACGTACCTAAACCTGTAAAGACCTAAAAACATAGCTTAGATACACATAATAGATCCTAAATATAGCCTCTAACATGGCCTGAAACTAGTAATAAATACGCTATATCAGTACTTTCGCATATGATGAATGCGGCTATGGAGACATGTCTTGGTGGAATCATCTGTTATTTCAGATGACTCATTACTTTTTGGATCGTCAAACCCACGTGCTGGTGGAAACTGAAACGAATCCTATAAAACTCTGAGGCTGTATCAAGGCAGTCAGGTAACCTCATAAAATCCTCGATTACCTTTGGTCATAAAGTCTCAGTTATAGTAAAGAGTAAGATGAGGAATCTACCGAGCATTCATAACGAGGGAGGAAATGGCAAATATTTGGGAATGCCAAAACAAATTGGCAATAAAAAGAGTGATATGTTTGCCTACATTGTGGATAAAGTCAAGTATGTTACAGGGATGGAGTCAGGAGTATTTATCCCTTCGAGGTAAAGAAGTCACTACAAGAAAAACAGCGCAATACTGAGGGAAATTCCGACGGAAATTGTATTCCTCGGAATATTCCGATGCTATTCTGAGGAAATTCCGAGGAAACACAATTTATGTGTTTTCTCGGAATTTCTCGGAAGTATACCTAGGAAATTCCGAGGAATACAAATTCCGTCGGAATTTTCCTAGGAAATTCCGAGGAATACAATTTCCGTCGAATTTCTAGTATTTCGTGGGAAATGTCGGAATATTTTGCCTTGTAAAAATCGGATTAGGGGTTTGATCGTAGGGTTTAATTCCCTCGGAATTTCCTAGGAATTTTCCTAGGAAATTCGACGAGCTGATGGTTTCGTCGGAATTTCCTAGGAATATTCCTAGGAAATTCCGAGGGGAATGATGATTTAGAATCGAAAACACCAATTTACGATTTCCACAAGACTTTCATAAGCCTTATTAAGTGTCTTGGATTGATTATGGGACAATACATTGGTGTTGTACCAATTAATAGACACTTTTCCAATTGTATCAACGAGATCCCCAAACAACAAGATAAACACTTATACACTTTAATGAACAGAAACGACAATACTTGCACTCATTTCAATAATTTTGTAATTTCAACGTTTATTTGCCATCTATTATCAATGTTACCGTAGGAAAAACTGCTAAATTGTTCAAGAAATGGTCTAAAGTTTTAAATTTTGGATTTTGAAACCCTAAACTATGGTTCCTTGGAATTTTCCTAGGAATTTCCTAGGAATATTTCCTAGGAAATTCCGAGGCACAGTCTCACCAATAGGAACACATGCAGAGAATATTCTCTGGATTCTCGAGAATTCCGACGGAATTCCGACGGAATTCTATATTCCGTCGGAATTCCGTCGGAAATGTTTAGTACCCGGGAAACCAAAACCGCCAAAATTTTCGCGAAAAAGTCGAATATTGAGGATTCCTACGGAATTCCGACGGATTCATTTTCCGTAGGAAATCTCGGGTTTTAAACCCGAGGACTGTTCTTCTTCTTCCCCATTCTCTCTTTCTCTCTTCCTCTCTTGCGATTTTCCGGCGATTTCTCTCCCCCCTTGGCGATTTTCCGGCGAATCCCCTCCAAATCCACCTCTAAATCCTTTCCTATAGTCCCCATGTAAGTTCTAGATCCGATTTTCTTAGGTTTTTATGGAATTTAGATGTTAGGATTGAGATTAGATTGTTAGATTTAGATTGTTAGGTTTATTAGATTGTTAGGATTGTTAGATTGTTAGGTTTTAGGGTTATTAATTTAGATTAGGGTTTAGGGAATTTGATTTGATTAGGTTTTAGTGAATTTGATTTTGATTAGGGTTTTAGGGAATTTGATTTTGTTTTTAAAATTCAATTTTGCATTTACAAAATGTTTTTGAAATTAAAATATATATTTGGATTTTTATAATTATTAAAATAATTTTTATAATTTATAAGTAAGTTTAAAAGTAATTTAATAATTATTTTAGCCATTTTTATAATTTATAAATATTTTTATAATTTATAATTTATAAGTAAGTTTAAAAGTAATTTACTAATTATTTTAACCATTTTCATAATTTATAAATATTTTAATAATTTATAAGTAAGTTTAAAAGTAATTTAAAATTATTTTAGCTATTTTATAATTTATAAATATTTTTATAATTTATAATTTATAAGTAAGTTTAAAAGTAATTTACTAATTATTTTAACCACTTTTATAATTTATAAATATTTTTTAATTAATGAAACTATTTTTGTGTTTTTATAATAATTTTAAATCTTTATTTTCATTTGTATCCACACCAACAAGACGACGGGCCAGATTGATGACGGTCTTGCGAAGGAAGTGGTCTCCCTGGTTGGACAGTATGAAGGAAGACCAAGAGGCCCGTCTCTCCCAGATTCCAGGCCGATCTCGACTCCACATCCACTGCATCGACTGCCCTCTCCAAAGTTCAAATCGACGAAGCTTCTTGTATCGGTAAGATATTTTCTAAATATTCAATTCATTTATATATTTTATAATATTTTTCTATGATTATAATTTTAAATTTTCTTTTCAGGCGATTCCAAAGATGAAGGGACGTTTTGGTCGGTTTGGGTCGTCGATCCAAGCCGATTCCTTCTACATCCCAGGTGCCAGTTGATCCTATGTTGATGGATCAACTGAAGGATAAGGATGACCGCATCGCTATGTTGGAGGCGAAGATGGTGCCTCAAGAGGCTGCTAGTAAGGCAGAAAAGAGGCGGACTGAGAGGATGATGGAGGCGTTCATGAGGAAATTCCCATATCATAACTTCAACGACGAGGACGACGAGGACGACGAGTAGTTCTTTTTATTTCTTCTTTATGTTTCAATTTCTGTTTTTGATTTTCTATTTCGAATATTACTTTTTAACATTATCTATATTATGTTTTTTATTTAAATTTTAATTTTTCAATTTAAAAAATTTTAATTTTATTTTTGAATTTTAATTTTAAAAAAATAAATTTATATTATTTTAAAAATAATTAAATATTACGAATATTCCTAGGAATATCATTCCTAGGAATATTCTGAGGGATACTGTTCCTCGGAATTTCCTAGGTATATTCCTAAGAACCAGATCCGTCGGAATATTCCGAGGAAAGACTTTCCTCGGAATTTCCGAGGGCTAGTAGTCCTCGGAATATCCCGACGGATTACTTCCTGAGAATTTCCTCGAATATTTCCTAGGAATTGTGTCCGTCGGAATTTCCTTGGAAAATTCCGAGGAAATTCCGACGAAAACTGCTTCTCCTCGAAATTTTTTCGAGGGACTTTGGTTCGGAATTGTCGTCGGAATCGCTTGATTCCGACGACATTCCGAGGAAAATGTCCCTAGGAATCGGGGTGTTTCTTGTAGTGAGTGTTTTAGAAATCAATAGCGTTAGCAATGCCAATTTTCTCAATGAATGTTTTCAGACTACCTAAAGAAGTGTGTGAAGCTATAAATAGCATTCTTTCTAAGTTTTGGTGAAGTGCAGGCGAGAGGAAAGTTATGCATTGGTATGCATGGGAAGAGAGTTTGTATACCTAAAAGAGAAGGAGGTCTTGGATTTTAAGGACTTGGAGAAATTTAACCACGCCCTACTCAAAAAACATGTTATGGCGAATAATGCAGTATATTGGAGTGTCTAATGGCTAGAATATTTAGAGCAAGATATTCTCCAATGGAAACATTCTTATTGCAGTGCAAAAAAAAGGAAAGTTTCTTATGCTTGGAAGTCTATTCTTTATGGTCGAGATTTGATAAAAAAAAGGTTGACATATGTGTATTGGAGATGGTACACTTGTTAATACATGGAGAGACCCATGGATACCTGATCATTTACCTCGACCAGCAAGACAACATGAAGGAATAATAGGAAATTGGTAAGGTCAATAAGTTCTTCAGTGATGATGGAGATGGATGGAATGAGATGAAGTTACGTGAGGAAGTAGTTGATGAGGATGTGAAAAAAATATTGAGAATCAAAATTTTCCGGTCTGCAACGTTTGATATGCTTGGATGGCAGTATACTGAACACGGGCTCTACACAATAAAGTCTAAATACTGGTTGAGTACTCATCACCCCACAGAAGAAGCCATTCAACCAACATAAAGAATTATTGGACTAAAACGAAGACTGTGGAAGACTAATATGCCTTCAAAACTTCATCATTTCGCTTGGAGATCTCTCTCGGGAAATTTGGCTACTAGAAGTAATCTCAAGAGGAGATATATTACAACTGATGGTCTATGTAGGAGATGTTTGTCAGGACGTATAAACATAGAAGCATATCTTATTTGATTGCACGTATCTCTAAGTAGTATGGTGTCAATGAGGAATAGCTAATAGAATAATTACTGATCCAATAGCTACATTTGAGGAGAAAATTGAGTGTGTCTACAATGTTGCTTGCATATAAGATTAGCTCATTATCAAAATCTGATTTCTGGATCTTATGGAGATTATGGAAAAGCCGTAATATGCTCATTTTTCAAAGGAAACAACTAGATTGGAGGATATTATTGCAACAAGCACGAAGGGATGTACAGGAGTGGAAGACACGTGCTACCGATCCTACGGTGAGTTCTAGACATGGTGGTGGAACACGACATCTACGAAATCAGTGGAGACGACCGAACAGAGGCTGGCTGAAATGCATCATTGACAGTTCTTTTGTCAATCCTCAGATACCAAGTAAAGATGAATGAATTTTACGAGAAAAATAGGAGTTGCTCAAGGGGTCGGAAGAAGAGTTAATAATTCTTTTGAGAGTGTATTACATCGAATAATAATGGCTATGCAACATGTCTGGAGGAAGGGTGTAGAAGAGTAGTCTTCCAAAGTAACTGTAAAAAAGTGATTGATACCTTAAATCGACTATGCTTACACTTCGATGGTCATAACTGGATTAGAGATGTGTTATGGTGGAAACCCACAAAAAATCAATGAAGTGGAGTTTACATGGACAAATAGAGAGAGCAATAAAGTTGTTGACAAGCGAAGTAGAGAATTCCTTTTGATAATTCTTTCTATTTTCATATGTAGCAGACTCTATTACGTTGGATCTCCATAATAATTATGTTATTTCTCAATGATAAAAAATAGACGTTATAACCAAAAAAAATATAATGGATATTTCAAAAAATATTATTTGATTTGAGAACCGCTTTTCACTTTCTTTTTGTTTTCTGCAAATGGCAAAACATATACATAAAAACCTACTAAGATCATCTCGAACAACATTTTTCTCCTCATTTTAAAAGGTTTTGCATTTTAAGAAATAAATATAGTGCAATCTTGTCTTTACACAAATACTTATATAAAATAATAATAACAACATGTTAAAATATTATTCACTTTTCACATTAATGCTTATACTTATAAATGTTTAAAATTCCATAATCATTTTATATCATATTGTTATTGTTACATTTTCTTATAAATATTTAAATTATAAATTTTTTATTAACATTTTTATATTACTTAAATCTATTTCAGTACTTATTATAATATGTATTTCAAAATATTTCATTTTAAATTCTCAAATACTAATTTTTATTTACTTATGTAATTTAGCTATTATTGTTAATTATTAATAATTTGGGGGATTTAAAACCTAAATATCAATTCTCTTAGTAGTTTGAGTGTGGCCATTGGAGAAATACACCTTCAAGCCCTCATTGAATGTTCCTTTTCAAAATATTTTTTTAATATTTCTAATAAAAGAAACTAGAAATTACGCTAAACTCTATTTTAACCTGAAAAACCATAATTATTTCTGATATATCAATAAATTTGAAATTTCATTAAAAACATGATGAGCTAAAAATATTAATATCTATACTAATTTATTAATTTGAAGAAATACTATATTTTAGATTTATATATTTAAATAAAAATAACAATAGTTTTTATAGTCTTACAAATAGATAAACATTAAAAATTTATCTGTTATTTTATTCTTATTAGGTTATCTGATATATTGGGATATATATACCATAAATTTAAATACACTTCAGATTTAATATAAAATAATATAAAAATATTTTGAATTTTTAATAAAAAAAATTACAGGTAAATTCGTTGTGAAGAATATAGAACAATACATGTTTTATGTTTATATAAAAATTAAATATATTAATTATTAATTTATGTCTGTTAATAAATTTATTTACATAAATTTCTGAAATTTTATTATTTTATAAAATTATGTTATATTTGAACTAATATAGTTTTGATCCGAAGAAATATATTATTTTAGTGTTTTTTTAGTAATTGAATATTAATTTATAAAGTTTATGTTGTATAAATATGAACTAGAATTTTATCCGCACCTCCGCGCGGATGTTTGATTTAACTTGTGTTAAATGTAAACTCATAAACCGCTGGTTTTATAAAAAATCCATGTATATTTTTATGTTTTGTAATTTACATATAGAGTATAGTATATTATATTATAATATAGATGTTTGATAATAGTTTTTTATTTGTAATAATATTATATTAAAAATTTATAATTTGATGTAATCGTACTATTTATATATTAACATGTTTTTTGTTAATTTATTTTAAAATGAAACAATATACTAAATATTTTTAATTCTTAATATATAAATATCGATTTGGTTAGATAAACTTTGGAATTGTAATTATTTAATTTAAATTTATTTTAAATGCAGTGGCGGAATATGTAAATGAAAAAAATACAAAAAGTGAAGTATTTAATTTATTGTAAATGCAAAGCTAACTTTGTAAATAAAATGAAGTATTTTTACATTGTTATCTATGTTTCTAAACAATTCTCATTCATAGTGTTATCCATGTTTCCAAACAGTACCAAAAGTACTTTAGTTTTAGTATTACAGATTTTCTCACAAGTGTTTTACCATTTTTGTATCACCATAAAGTTGTGAATATGTGTTTTCTTCTCTTGATTTTGGTGGATGATTTTTTTTCGTTTTAAATTTCTTTCCATTTGCTCCAGTTGATTATCCAGTCCGACCAGAAAACTTTGTCCTAGCAAATTCCTATTAATATCATAAACTTTGTCCTAACAAATTCCTATTAATATCATAAACTTTAATTCATAAAATTTTGGATCTAACATGGTACATATATAATTTTCTTTCTTTTTACAACTAAAGGTCATTCTATCACTACATGATCCATAATTATGTAGATTGAAAAATAATGAAGGGTTGATATGATCTAATAGATGGGAAAGTGCGAGTTTGTATATACAGAACACCACATTTTATTTGGATTTTGCCGAAAGCCTAAAACTAAATAGTCCTTAAAATAAAAGCAAACAATATTACGTTAGTCGCTCTCTGTCAACTCTTTTCTCCAGGTCAATGTTCTGCGACTGAACCGTTTCTATGAGTCTTCTTTTCACAGGATTAGTTGTCACCTATCATAACCTCGTCCGATGGCGTAGATCTCCTGCATCGCGTTTGGCCATCATGTTTCAAGGGTGTTCTGGGTGTGCTCCGTCTGCGCTTCAATTCTTGGTATCTCTGACTCCAGTGTGAAGACATCACGTCCGTCTTTTCAAGGCCTGGAAAAAAAACTATGATCGAATATCCGAACCAAGGAAAAATATCCGAAATCGAAACCAGACTGAAACCTTCAAAATACCCCTAATGATTTCTATATTTTTATATCAAAAATAACTGAACTGTAAGAAAACCAATAACCAAACCGGTAACCGAATATATTAAAATATCAATTATATATACGTACAACATAACCATATATATATATATATATATATAGATAATTCAACAGTTTATTAAAATTATCTGAAAGGACTTGAAAAAATAATTTTTAAAACTATCTAAACTACTCAAAAATATCCGAAAGTATTTGAAAGTATCCAGATATTTATATCTAAAATATCTAAAATATTTTAAATTATCTGATATTTTTATCTAAATTATCTTAATTATTCGATAATTTACGCAAAGTACCTGATAATATACCAGAATTATCCGAAATAATTGAACTTTAACCAAATTGAAATACAATTTTTTGGGGTAATTTCTTGTTTTTAGTTGTATTATCCGAACTAAAAGGATCTGAACCAAAAATATGCCATATAGTAAATAAATTCTTTATACCCTTACCTGAACTACTTGATACCCGCAATACTTGTACCGGAAAAAATTGATACCCCAAATGTCCAAGCCTAATCTTTCCAGGGATCAAGCTTATGCGATTGGCTATTTAGTGCAGCTTTATTTTAGCTCCCCTCCCCTCCCTTGTTATTCAGCGTTACATGTTAGTTGGGTTTGAATTTCATGTTTAACTGAGTTGGGTAGTGTAAGGTCATCGTTTTCATGGAGTTTTGGGTTCCACTCTACTTCTGAAGGAGGTAGTAAGGCCCGAGATGTGGCGATGCTACTCCTTTCTCTTTACTAGCTTAGAGGACGAGTGTGGTTAAGTAATATATGCACCTATTAAGCATATGTAGTTAGTGTTATTTTGTTTCTTGCTAGAACTTACGTTCAGTTGTTGTCCCAGCTCGAGGACTTTAAGGCAATCTTTGAGCAGGCTTATTTACGATCTTCTACTGAATGACAATTTGTTACAGCCGGACGAAACAGCTTCTATTTAGCGTTGTTTATTCGTTTTCTTGTCTTTAGGTCTTTCCTCTTCTCCTCGAACTTTTCAAGATTGTATCTTTACTTGTAGTCATGTCGTCATATTCACTCCAAGTAGAACAACTTCAACTTCAATTTCGATTGTTTTTGCTTTCATATTGTTTACTTTTTTGTTATGGAACCAAGTTTAGATGTTTTGTAGTTTGTCAATTATATATTTTTTTGTTAACAGTGGGAGTTCCGAGTTTTATGCCCATAATCTCTATCTCACATGCCTGGAGCCAGTCTTCATATATTCTGATTTATTGAATAACTCTCCGTACTAAGGGTGGTGTGAACCCTAGGCACAAGAGAAACAACCATTTGTGTTACCACTGGCCACCAATATCTTGGTTTATTAATTACATCTTACAAACCTCAATGATCATTTCTGAAATGATATTTACATTTTTAACTAAAGAAAAAAAGTATAATAAGAAAAAGTTTCAACATGTATTTACGTTTCCATACATATTTTCACATTTCCTGTACTTATATTTCTGTAAATACAATTTTAAATCGACTACTGCTTCGTCCAAAAAGACGGGTAAGTATTATGGTGTATTGTAATTTATTTTTTCTTAAAACATATGTTGACAAAAAATATTTCCATTACTATCAAGTATTAAATGAAGTATCACATTCATGTAGAGTCAATTAAACAAAATAAAAAAGTATCGCATTCATGAAAACATCAGCCAGTGACCAGTGTGAATAGCAACGTATGTTGTAGATATTAGAACGCATGTACACCTTCTTACGCGCTTGACCAACAATAAACTATTTATTTAGATGAACACTTGCATATCAAAATGGACCAATCATATTCTTTAAAATAAGATTTAAGAAATTAAGGGCGGCTTCTTTTCTCTGTGTAATTGCGCAGGTCACGGATATATGATCATTTGGTTCTAGTCATTTAAAGAAAAGTTAAGTAGAAAAGGTCAACTTAATGGTTCTTGACCTTGAGATTTGAATGGAGGGACTTTCTGATGTGTTTCCTTTCATTTAAAAGAAAGAAAGGGTCTACAAAGGCTGCATTTTCAGATAAAGTAATAATAAATTTTCGATGAGACATATATTTCAATTTTTTCCAAATCATATGCTTATTCATATTCATATAATAAACATGCAAGTTGCCATAATAGAGAGCCCAATAATGATTCCATATTTCAAGTTCAAACAATGTGAGCCTGAAAGAACTCAACTTTACAAATCTATATAATATATGTATGTAGTCTTAAATCTTATATATACCCTTCTTCTTCCACATGAGTCTCTTCAAGTAAATTTCATTACACTGCATCTCTCTAATGGATCACAAAATGACCAAAACATTGATTCTTGTGGGTATATGTATAATGCTTACTCTGAGTATTGCTGCTGAGACTAAGGTTCTTATTTTTTTCCTTATGCCCATATCTGAATCTTTTCTCAACAGTTTTCATGTTTTAAATTAGTTCTTCTATGAGTTTAGTTCTTGCAAGAAGCTAAACTTGGCATGCTATTTTGATGATTTGATAGGTTCACATAGTGTATCTAGGTGAGAGGCAACACCATGATCCAGACTCAGTGACTGAGTCTCATCATCAAATGCTTTGGTCAATCCTCGGAAGGTAATACTTACTTAAATTAGCAAACTTTGACCAAAACCATATCGTCAAGTTTCATGGACAATGAACAGATTGATCCATGTCTCTCGTATAGTAATTATTTTAGGGTTCTTCCAATTAAAATCTAAACTCTTGTCACATCACAGCAAAAGGCTGCACATGACTCAATGGTGTATAGTTATCGCCATGGCTTCTCCGCTTTCGCAGCCAAACTAACCGACTCACAAGTGAATCAACTCTCAGGTGCGTGCTTATAAGAACAACACGAGTTCTTGTTTGATCTTTTCCATCGGCTAAATGCAATTCTTTTTTGTGAAAACAGAGTTACCTGAAGTTATTCATGTCATACAAGATAGATTTCTACGAACTGCAAACAACTAGGACTTGGGATTACTTAAAACATACTTCAAACATCCAAAGAATCTACTAAACCAAACCAACATGGGAGACAAAGTCATCATCGGCGTCGTTGACTCCGGTACATTCTAAACCGAACTCTTACCTCATAAACCACTTCTTATTAAAGCGTTAAATTTGTTAAACCGGTTTTGTATTATAGGAATATGGCCAGAGTCTGAATCATTCAGCGACAATGGTATTGGACCAATACCAAACGTTGGAAAGGAAGCTGTGAGTCAAAACAGAGCTTCAACGGCTCAGCCGTTTGCAACAGAAAACTCATTGGCGCTAAATACTTCGTCAGTGGTTTACTCGGAGGCGCAGATGAAAGCAACTGGAACACCACGGAGAATCCAGAATACGTCTCTCCTAGAGACTTTAACGGTCACGGCACCCACGTGGCTGCAACCGCTGCTGGCTCATTTGTCTCAGACGCGAGCTACTTGGCTCTAGGAGAGGTATGGCAAGAGGCGGGGCACCAAGAGCACGTATAGCTATGTACAAGGCTTGTTGGCACGTAACCTCAATAGGGACAGCGACTTGTTCATCTGCAGATATGTTGAAAGCTATAGACGAAGCGATACACGATGGTGTAGACGTTTTGTCCATCTCTACAGCTTTCCCGATTCCTCTGTTCCCTGAAGTGGACGCTCGAGACGCTATGGCGGTTGGAGCGTTTCACGCGGTTGCCAAGGGAATCCCCGTCGTGTGTTCTGGTGGTAACGCCGGTCCTGCTTCTCAAACCGTTACCAACACGGCTCCTTGGATTATTACAGTTGCTGCAACCACTCAAGATCGGTCTTTCCCCACACTTATTACACTTGGCAATAATGTTACAATTGTGGTAAGCTTTACAACAGTCCAAAAAAAAAAAAAACACCACTTCTTTCACAATCTTTTACATTTCAACTTCTAGGCTCAAGCATTGTATCAAGGTCCAGATATGGATTTTACCGGTCTCGTTTACCCTGAAGGTCCAGGATTAAACAATGAGACATTTTCTGGGTAATTATTTTCTAAAATAGTTTCCCATTTCCATCAAGCGAGTGCGTTTATCCCTAACCTTTTAAACATCTTTCTTTCAGAGTGTGTGAAGATCTTGCCAAAAACCCAGCTCGTATAATAAAAGAAAAGATTGTCTTGTGTTTCACGAAGTCGACGGATTATGGTACAGTGATCCAGGCTGCATCAGATGTATTTAACCTTGATGGATATGGTGTGATCGTTGCAAGAAATCCAGGATACCAGATTAATCCATGCGATGGTTTCCCTTGCCTCGCTGTAGATTATGAACTTGGAACTGATATACTCTTCTACATACGTTCAACAAGGTACATTATACACCTACATATCTTTTATCAACTTGTAAGTTGTAACCATTATTAACCTTGACATTAATTATGTATGTCAAATGGGTGTAGATCACCTGTCGCAAAGATTCAGCCTACAAGAACTTTGGTTGGACTTCCTGTCGCTACAAAGGTTGCAACTTTCTCGTCGAGAGGACCTAGTTCGATCTCTCCAGCTATTCTCAAGGTACCCAGTCAGTAAATTCTCAAGATAAGTTTAAAACATGAACTATGTTCAAGAAAACAATCAATAAAATGTGTAGTCTTGGCCTCTTGGGATTAATGAGTTTCATGTAGTTATTTTTGACTGAAGTTTCAAGTAATCAATAAAGAGAAGTGATAGTTTTTCTCTGATGCAGCCTGATATAGCAGCACCTGGAGTAAACATACTCGCAGCAACTTCTCCAAACGATACATTCTACGACAGAGGGTTCTCTATGAAGTCAGGAACATCAATGTCGACTCCTGTTGTTGCAGGAATTGTAGCACTCCTTAAGTCTTTGCACCCTCATTGGTCTCCTGCAGCCATTAGATCCGCCATTGTCACCACTGCTTGGAGAACAGATCCATCCGGTGAGCCCATTTTCGCAGATGGGTCAAACCGCAAATTAGCTGATCCATTTGACTACGGAGGAGGCGTTGTGAACTCAGAGAAAGCTGCCAAACCTGCCTTGTTTACGATATGGGAGTTCACGATTACGTTCTCTACTTGTGCTCTGCTGGTTACACTGACTCATCCATTACTAGACTTGTCCGCAAGAAGACGGTTTGTGCAAACCCTAAACCATCGGTTCTTGATCTCAATTTGCCTTCAATCACAATCCCAAACCTTGGGAAAGAAGTTACTATCACTAGAAACTCTTACTAACGTTGGACCAGTAGGGTCAGTTTATAAGGCTGTGGTTGAGGCTCCGATGGGTATTAACGTGACTGTGACACCGAGGACACTAGTGTTTAACGCAAAGACTAAGAAACTCTCTTACAAGGTCCGTGTGTCGACAAACCATAAAGTGAACACTGGCTACTACTTTGGAAGCTTGAGTTGGACTGATTCTGTTCACAATGTGGTTATCCCTATGTCTGTCAGAACTCAGATCTTGCAGCGTTATTACGACGAGAACTGATTTTTATTCATGCCTTCGTGTTCTGCATTCTTGTAATTGTTTTGATTTCTTTATTCTGCATTAATTCCTTTAGTTTTTTTTCTCTGCTTAAAGGCTTTCAATTAATTAATGGGAAATTGAATTGTATAGCAATCAATAATTTAATAATTTATTGTCTATCTAATTGTCCCAACTTTGCACTGTTTCTCTTGCCTTTTATATAATATTGATGTATTGCCCTTTACTTGAAACCAGAGAAACCTGCTAGTTAAAATATTAATTAATAATTATTATTACGCAAAAGTAAGTCGTATCCCTTCTAGTCACATTTTTCACATAAACTTTTTTATCAGAAACAATTGAGAAGTTGAATAGTTTCACCCATGATTGTCTCCACTTCGTTACCGTTCACAGCTTTCAAAATCTGTAGAAGCAATGAGAAAGTAACAGGCCCGAAGGGATTTGCGTCGACCCTCGCCGACTCGCATTCACACCCCGATTTCAGAACTCTTTACCCATATTGTAAGTTCTGATTTGGGGCTTCTCTGAATCTGACTTTGTTTGGATTTTGTTGTTGTTTTCATGGTCACGATTTCAACATCTATTAGAATTTGACAATAATTTTGGTTGTATATTGTAGTCTGCCCCTTGAAATGTATGGTTAATTGTTATTAGAACAGTTTTGTTTCCCTACATCTTCTTCGTAATTGTCTTTTTACTCTTTCTTACCACGAATCGAGATGACAAATTTGTTGGTTGTTGGGTTATGGTTGTTTACTATACTGTATAAGTTCGACAAAAATCTATTCTACTTTGTGTACATTCCATTCTACATTTGTTATGTGTGTTGCTATATGAGGATTATGTGTAGTATAGTAATCATGATGCTTAGTTTGGGTCTGTTTATATGGATATCACTCTTGATTAAGCTTGAACATAGTATAGAATGTACACAAACAATTCTATACTATCTTTTTGTTTCTAACATTTTTTCGTAATTGTCTTTTTAACTCTTTTTACCTCGCTTCATGATGAGATATATATTGGTTGTTGTATTGTTCTTGTTTACTATACTATCTAGCATGAAAAATCTATTTTATTTTGTGTATTTTCAATTCCATACTTTTATTTGTCTTTCTTTATGAGAAGCATGTGTAGTATAGTAAAATCATGATACATTGTCTGGTCTGTGTAAATAAATATCAGTTTCGCCTACTTTTAAAATAGTATTGAGTCTAAACCTAGTGTTCTATACCATCTACCTAGCCAGAACCGTATATCACAATTTGGACATTACTTAACCACTCTTGTTGCTAATGCACCATCTTGCCATTCTAAGGTTCTCTTTTTATACATCCGGTAGGGTATGCAATTGTTAAATAGATTTTCTGGTGACCACTCTTGTGGATTATATATTCTAAACGATATTCTATGGTTTAAGTTGTATGTTTCCTTTAGATTACCCATTGTTTCTACGAATTTTTATTATGTCCTTTTGTTTGTTTTTCTTCTTTGTTTGTTGTACTATATTTCAACTAACATCTTTCTATTTCATTTTATTATGCAGTTTCAAAATGGAAGGAGTAGGCCTCCCAAATAGTTTGCTTGAAACTGAATTTGAGCTATCTGGTAGGAAACCGGTAAATAACAATTTCAACTTGCGCTAGATCGAGTTTATCAAGATTGCGTTAAAAAATAATCAGTTGGAGATGCTGAATGATTAACAATTTCAGAAAGTGTTGCAGATGAGAGTCCATACCTTCTCTGTAATGTTTGTAGACACCCGGGTCTTTGTAATATTAACATAGACGAAATCATTTTTACTTAGTACATGTGTTTTTCTAAATTCTCTGTGTTGAGACACTTTTTCAGCGTACTCGTAGACGGCTGTAGTTTACATGGTAGTATGAACCTAAGTATCATTTACCTACACAAATGGCACACCACATAATTACATTGGGATGTGGAATGGAATGGCTAATATATGTGTAACTTATGTATTGTAGTATGTGCGCTTTATTGCATTTATTTATGTACAGACATTATTAGAATATTGGACAAAGGTAAGAAATGTAGTTCATGGACGCTTTTTCATCTACCACGACTTTAATTTTCGCACACATTTTACAGATGCGCTTACGTAATGTCAATGGAGTATACTAGTCATTCTAATTATATTGAAAAATTGGCAGCGTACTATATAGATTTTTTTTTGCGTTTATTAGTTCAGTTAGTTGGGTTTGGATTCAATGATTAGGGGTTTGTCTAGGTAAATCAGTTATTTGAGTTCAGATTTAGTGATAATGTTTGCTTGATTAGATAGAGGTAGTATACTACTTTATATATGGAATAGTATGGCGGATTTAATATGTGACTTTTCCTGGTTTAATTGGTTTACCATACTATTTACACTATATGGAATATAATATATACAACCTGTTAACAAGTAAATGTGTGTTTAAGTGTCTAATCTTGAAAAATAATTTATAGATTATATTTGGGTTATAAATTTTTGTCTAGGACTTAGATTTACCAAGTAAAAGTTTGGGTATAGTAAACCAATATTATATACATTCTATTTGGGTTTATACTTTCTTGATTAGGGTTTAGTTTTACTAATCAGTGGTGCGTCTTGTATTGTTGTATTTTTGCGAGTGGGGAGGGTTTACTATTTACGTTTCATACTATGGATACAACATTGAAAAACCAAAGTTAAACATGTATACTTTATATGTGGGTTTGTTATGTAACTTTTCTCGGTTTGATTAGTTTACTATACTACTTAAACTGTATAGAACATAATATAACTACTAACCAAGTAAATGTGCCTTCAAGTGTCTATAAATTTTTTTTATAGATTATATTTGAGTTTATATGTTTCTACCTAGGGTTTAAATTGACTTAGTAGAAGTTTGAGTATAGTAGTCATCGGTTGTAGGTGAATTTATTATGTATAGTTCCCACTGCAGATTGAGTGTTGTACTATGTCACTAAAATAGAATAGTACGTGGATGTTCTGCCAATTTCAAGTAAACAAAGTTGTATTGTATCCATGTCTTTACTATCTATAGTGATAAACATATGCGGTGAAAATGAAAGTTACGTGGCTGTCCTACCAAACTCCAATTCTCCAAAGTAATCTTATAAATGTGTCTACACCATAAATCGTCAACGTCATCTTTACATCTATAAAGGAATCGGTAACTTGTATGTAGCAAGAGTAAAACCGCTGCAGTTAAAGCAAAATTGTTAGATAATATATTATGTTAAATCAATATCTTACACTTAATTTCTTTCTCAAATTTAGTTATTTGGAAAATTCTCTCTTAATTAATATGGATTAAGTTGTGAACTAACGAAATTCTAAATAATGTTAAGAATATAACACGATAATCATTGTTCAAAAACTTGTTAGACGCTATACACATTTGGCGTACCGAGGATTAGCAATTTATCGAAAAAGCAGAAAAAGAATCGGAGAGCACATATGGAATAATTTTTTAATGAATTATTAAACGGTGGAAACGAATAGTCAGATTTCAAGGGAAGGGTCGGGATGTTTGTTTTTTTTCTTTCTTTTCAGATTCCCAGTTAAGCAAGACGAAGTCAAAAATCATAAAGAAGAAAGAAAAAATGTGGGTGATGTTGTCGGTGGTGATTCGCCGGAGCCAACGTTTGTTCTTAATGCTTTAAGGAACCCTAGTCCTCTCTCTTCAACCACCACTATGAAGCTGTCTTCCTCTCATGGTGGTGGTGCCGTCACCGCCACCGCAATGGCAGGTAATGATAAATGTAGTCAAGAACAGAGCATCTTGAGGCTACATAGACCAAAGTTCATGAGGCTACATCGGTGAAGCCAATCCACCGACAGTCACACTCCGGCCATACTTTGAGTAATTTCTTAAATCTGCTTAAATAAAGATTTGCAACTGATTGGCGACCTTGCTTCACAGTGATTTGGTTTCGATTCACTGGATTTGAGAAAAAAAGCAACTGCAATTTCTCTTGTCTTGTCGAGAAAGAGAGATGAAGATCGTGTATAAACGCATAACAGCCGATTCTCGGACCACACGATTTTCACATTTCAACGGCGCTTAATGTTAAATACGCTCCCACGGTCATAAATCGTCCAGCATATAAGACAACCAAATTAGCTCAACTGGCTACGGTAAGTACACGCATCACATATACGCGGCCGCCCCTAGCCGCATTTTCGAACAGGGCCTACAATTGAAAATTAAGGATCTGAATGGTGGCTGCGGATTTGGTAAAAAAAACGGTTCAAAATTGAAGAGCAGTACGGTGATAATGCGAGTCTTATATTTTGCTTGACAAATACAGTTTTGGTAAAACTAGCTGTGTAAATTATGTTGATTGGTAAAATATATAGTTTGCAAAACTGAACAATAAAACAAAATTTTAAAAATGCTAAACATATATAACAATACAATCAATATAATTTAAAGTTAAGATTTTCTATTTAGAGTTATTGGTATAAAAAATATTATTTTGAAATTTTAAATACCAAAGTTCATCTGAATTAAAATTTAATTACATATATCAAATAAAAATTAAGGAAAATATATATTATCGACTATTTTGTTTTTTCCACAATATATTTATAATATTGTTTTTCAGTTATGCCATTTGTTCTTCGTGTGCCGCATCAAATTCTTCAATATCAACAAAATCAGATTTTGAATCTCTGTTATTCAGTTCCGTCTCTGAAATTGTACTTGCAAAATCTTCATATAATTTACATAACCTAAACCATTATTTTATTAGTTTACATACATTAAACTATAGATGTAAACATATAATATGATAATCCAATATACTTCATTTATAATTGACGTAGTATTAGTTTATTTAGATGCATTGTTAACTATTAAATAAGTATATTTATCACTAATAGCTATATACTACAAAATAGTTACAACTAAAAACTTACTAGTTATCCAAAGTAGAGAGCAAAGCACGTTTCTTTTCTTCCTTTTATTGAGCAAGATTTCTTGTTTCTTTTTGAACGAGAATAGCTAAAACAAAAAGAGAAACAAAATGGAAAACAAAATGAGAAACCAAAGTTCTACAATTTAAAATCATCAATTACGTGTATATTATTTTTTTATAAATGTGAATAGTACTTTTAGTTTCGTAACAACCGCGTTTACACTTGGGTTTAGAATAATTATCTAACATCAATACTAACTAATACTAACTAATTTTACTAATTATGTTGGATTACTCTACTACTTTATAGGTGAGAGTATATTAAACTTGCGTAACATTATTTCACATATATATATATATTATATAAATTATATAAACTGAAAATCGTACCTCTAAAAATTTGTATGTTCCCACTTGATTAATAAAAAAATGAAAGTTTTTTTTGTTTAGCTATACAGACTAAAGACAGGAGAAGAAAAGTAGGATGACTTGAGTTATTTACGTACCTGTAGACTGTAGTAATATATAGGTAAAATATATTAATAAAATAAAATTATTTATTATACCTGTAGAGTGTAGACTCATGTGACGTGATATGAAAGATAAAATAATGTATTGACTGAAAAAATATAAGATGAATTTGTTTGATTAAGTGATTGCCAGTTTTATGTTAATCATTTAATCAAAATTATGAATGTGTGAGAGAGAGAGATTTAGCAACAAATGATATCGAAAGATAGTCAGTATCTTATTAAGACATACAAAATGTGAAAAAAAAAAATTACTAATAAGAATGAAAACTAATGACTAGAAAAATAAAATTGTTGTGTGTCTAAAGATACTACATATAGATATAGTTGATGTTAACAATCAAAATTAATTTTTAGTTATAACAATCTCTAAGTGAACACTGATGTAACATTATATTGTCTTTTAGTTGATATATACTTATATCATATTATATAGAATTACTAAAAATGCATTTTATCAAGGCTTTTTTATTTTAGTGACAGTCAATATTTTTATTCTAATTTAGTATATGCATACAATGAAGAAGATAAAATTCATTTTAGATTCTCAACCTTAATTATATGACTACATTACTAGAACTACATCATACACATAGATTGTCAAATAGTATTGAATTTAATTTATCAATATGAGTTTTACATAATATACTATATATCTATATAAAGACATGAACATTTTAACAACAATCATATGTTTTCATATGCAGCTATAAATTATAAACATTCATATGTTAATTGTATTAATACACGCACATATGTAAATTAAACATTAAATATTACTGTATTTATATTTCAATAATCATTCATAATATTTGACATACATATATACTATATGATATTTTTAACATGTATAATATATCATATCATTGTTTATCGATTATAAAAATATGTTCGCACATATGTCCACCTAGTAATAATTAATTTCACATTCTTTACCAACAATAGTTGAATATGTAACCTCTTATACACATTATGTAGTCCAATAGTTTGATTCACTAAACTAAGTCCTCGTCGGACGTCTTTCATTTCTTATCTGAAGTTATTGTGGGAAAATACTTATTACCCTATCCTTTTATTATTTGGAACAAAGAAGGCTGTGACTTGTTGAGTCAAAACAGAGTTTCAAAGTCTCAACTGTTTGTAACAGAGAACTAATTACCGCCAAATACTTAGTTAGTTAGTGGCTTACTCAGCCGCCCGGATGACAGGAACTGGAACAACATGTAGGAGAATCTTGAATGTCTCTACGGTTTTGTTACTGTGTTGATGATTGATTAGTAATAACTTTCTCGTAGAAAAAGAAATCAAATTTAAGCAAATTAATTTCTTCATAGAACAATAAGAGAGCAAAAAATATTATCTCCAATCAGCTTTGATTATTAAAGTTTTATTCTCGTAAAACATGTAAAGATTCTTAAGAAATCAGTTCTCATCGAAGTAGTTTTGCAGAATCTGTGTTCTCACAGACACTGGAATAGTGACGTTATGCACATAATCAGTCCAAATCAAGCTTCCAAAGTAGTAACCAGTGTTGATTTTGTGTGTGGTCGAGACTCGTACCTTGAAGGAGACCCTTTTGGTTTTCGAGTTAAACACTAGTTTCTTCGGCTTCACAACCAGTTGAACCCCAAGCGGAGGCTCGACCACGACTTTGTAGACAGAATTAATTGGTCCAACGTTAGTGACTGTTCTGGTGAGGGTGACTTTGCGTTTGAGGTTTGGAATAGTGATTGAAGGCAAGTTCAAATCGAGAAGAGAAGGTTTTGGGTCTGTACAAACTGTTACTTTTCCGACAAGCTGAGAGATAGATGAGTCGTTGTAACCGGCCGAGCACAAGTAGAGAATGTAGTCTTTTGGGCCCATGTCGTATATGAGACCGGGGTTTGCAGCTTTCTCGGGGTTCACGAGGCCTCCACCATAATCAAATGGGTCAGCAGGTAACTGCTCTCCAAATGGATCTGTTCTCCAAGCTGCAATGCAAGGACATTATTGAGTTAAAAAAGGAGGAATTCAAGTAATCGGTTATTTGTTTCTGTAATTGGAAATAAGATAAGAACCTGTAGTGACAAGAGCTGATCTAACAGCCGCAGGAGACCAGTCAGGATGAGTAGCTTTGAGAAGTGCAACAACTCCTGAAATAACTGGAGCAGCCATTGATGTTCCTGAATACATTGCAAATCCTCCATCATTGTTGGTGGCATTGGGAGATGTAGCTGCCAATATGTTCACTCCTGGTGCCGCTATGTCGGGCTGGTCGTGAAACAAGGAAGATGTGACACAGTTAAGTACTTACATGTTTAAACAAGAGAAAACGGGCAAAACTTATCTAAAATATCACTATATATTCAACTTATAAAAGAATTATAATACTGTGCAAATAAATGTATGACTTTACCAAAAGTTAAAACAAAATATTTTAAATTTTTTTTTTTTTAGGTTTGAGTATATATTTGCAGGTCGTGTGTAAGATAAATATATAGTGATATTTCGGGTATGTTTTTTGCAGGTAAAAAGATAGGGACTGGACAAACTTTTAGAATGGCCGGAGAAATCGAGTTAGGTCCTCTTGATGAGAAAGCTGCCACCTTTGTCCCTACAGGTTGTCCTACGATTGTTCTTGAAGGTTGTATTTTCACAACAGGTGATCTACACACATATATACATATTCTAAGATTCCACCAAGTGAAAGTGTTTCTTGTAAAGGAATGAAACAACTGAGATGTGTGATCGTAAGAAGAAGTAAAGATCGAAAGTGATAGTTTTCATACCTAGTGGAACGTATATAGAAAAGTATATCTGTCCCAAGCTCGTAGTCAATGGAAACACAGGGGAAATCATCTCTACATGGAGAGACACTGTACCCGGGGGTTCTTGCTATGATCAGGCCAAGACCGCCTGCTCTTTTCACAAAAAATGCATCTCTTGATACAGTTGTGTAACGTGTTGATGTTGTGAAACACAGCACAACTTTCCCAGCCATTATACGGTCGGAGTTGAGCCTAAGTGATTCACAGTCACTGCAAAATATTACATATATATTCAGTAAGAGATAAGTGAAAACTGAACATAGTCTTAGCAAGAAGCCAGATATTTAATATCATTACCCGTGAAATGTCTCATTACTGTTCCCTGGATCCTCAGGGTAAACCAAACTAGTAAAGCCAAGTCTTGGGCCTGTGTACATTGCTTGACCCTGAAGTAACAGCGGAAATACCCATAAACAATAGAGACATTTGTCAAAAAAATTAATAAAAAGTAAAAGCATAGTTTGCTTTACCAGTATCACGTTCTTGTTCCCAAGTATAATAGGTGTAGGAAATGACCGGTCTAGAGTGGTTGCAGCCACTGTTAATATCCAAGGAGCTGCGTTTGCAATGGTCTGAGCTGATGGGCCAGAGTTACCACCAGCACAAACAACTGTAATACCCTTTGCAACTGCATGGAATGCCCCAGTAGTAATCGCATCACGCAGATCGGTTTCGGAAGTCAGAGGAACCCGAGTACCTAGAGAGATTGACAAAACATCAACACCATCATGAATAGCGTCGTCAATTGCTTTCAAGATGTCAGAAGATGAACAAGCCACTCCGCCTAGCTCTTCTATATACCAACAAGCCTTGTACATCGCTATGCGAGCACGAGGGTGCACCACCTCTCAAGGTTCCTCTAGCGAGTCCCTTGTAGCTTACGTCAGGAATGTATGAACCACCTGCAGTAGAGGCTACATGCGTTCCATGGCCGTTAAAGTCTCTAGCAGAATTGTAGTCAGGTGATTCTGTAAAGTTTAATCCTTCGCTTTCAGCAAGAAACCCATTGATATAGTACTTGGCTCCTATGAGTTTTCTGTTGCAATTAGTTGATTTGAAGTTTTCTCCTGGTTCACATCCTCCTTTCCAATGGCTCGGTATTGGTCCAACCCCATCGTCATTAAATGATTCAGACTCAGGCCATACTCCTATAACCACACATAACCATAATGAGGCACTAAAATAAAAGCAACAGGACCAAAGACAAATCTACAATGTGATGAAATCTACTTATACCTGTGTCAATAACGCCAATGATGACTTTGTCACCCATGTTTGTATTATTAACGAGGTTCTTCGGATTTTCAGTAGAGAGGCCTAAGTAGTCCCAAGTTCGAGTTGTCGCGAGTTCACAGTAACCATCAGGCATGACATGAACAACTTCAGGGACTCTGTTTGCAAAAGGAAGTGCACCATCAATAAAAAAACATACATCTGGTAGTGTTTTAGACAATCAAAGTGATGTTTATATGTGATCATAAGACATCAGTGAGTGTACCAGCAATTTTCTTGGCTTGGGACTTGCTGAGCCTTGCTGCAAATCCTGAAAATCCATGTCGGTAACTATACACCATTGAGTCATCTGCCTCCTCTTTACTGTGACACAAAAAGAAAACTATTGGTTAGAACCTGACACATAATGCGACCCATTGGAGCCATAAATTTAATCAATCATTTTTGTACCTTCCAAGAAGTGATGACAACATCTGGTGATGGGATTCTGTGACAAGCTTGGGATCATCATGCTGCTTCTCACCCAGATACACTATATGAACCTATTTGATTATCCATTACAGCACAACCAAGTGTTTGTCATAACTTATTATTAGTTCCTCCTTTTTTTTTTCTTTCTTTTTGCTCTCTGCTAAAGAAGATAAAATTTACCTTGCTCTCAGCACTAGCCCGTGCATCATTGGAAACTATGAGCAGACTTAGCACCACAAGAACTAATGATCTAAGATTCTTCATACCAATGAATGAAAATAAGAAATGAATTTGAAATCTACATGGAAAAGTATACGAAGAAGCACAAGCATTATATAGATGTCACATTCCAAGATGTTAAACATTAACATTCTTGGAATGGTTTCCTGGTCATTTCGGAGGTTTCAGTTTCCCTTATTTTAATCACATATAAAAATTAAAGTATGTTTTGAAAATCTGCACGAGGTCAATTATAGAAACGTTTAAACAAACGTTTTGACAGAAATTGCAAGCAAATAAAGCCATGTGACCACGTGGTATAGCCACGTGACTGCATCTTTCCATTGAATGCCAAATGAAATTTCGAGGAAAAAAATGCACGATACTATACGCATGAGATGTTAATTTATTAGTCCAAGAATCGTATATCCACACCTACAGGTACGGAGGCACATCGTTGGGGGTAGGGGGGACCTGTATTTTGGAGAGTTTTACGGGTGAAAATGTGGCAAAATCAATATACTACTTCCATAATATTTCTTGAATTTCACTTGACCCAAATTTTTTTTAAAAGATAAATCTCTTAAATAAATATTTTTGAATTTTTTATCACAAAAATAGAAAAAAGAATGACCAAAATAAACTTTTTTTTATTTTAAAAAATTAATATTTTTTTTAAAAATTTTAAGTCTTGTAAGACCCGATCCTTGTCTTTCGACCAAACTGGATCCGCGAACTTACTTTAGCCATTTCATTGCTTGTTTGATCCATTTTTAAGTTTCATATTTACTAAGTCATATCCACATATGAGGTTCATAAACAATCAACAGATAGCACAACGTAATAATTAATAAGTTTGTCTGAATCACTCGGATTCAAGTAATCCAATACATAATTTCTTAACAGTCTCATAAACAATTACTAGCTCTTCTCTAACTTAATCTAGCCACACACCACACAACCTTTCACTGATTGAGTCTTCACGGCTCCTTGGATTAACCACAACCAACCTCAGTTCCTGAAACCATAATCCATAAGAATTAATCATAACCGAAGACAGAACGGATAGATTCTACAATGCTTGGCTTTGGTCCCTAGAACTATGATAAACCTCAATTAAGACAATCATATAATAATTCGGACCTGTCTACCTTACCGTAAGTCAATCAACCAACCACCCACATGACATAGAATAGATAGACAGTCCAGATAAATCAACCCGTAACACGATCAGGACTGTATCGCCCACGAACCAGTCCGTACACCCGAACAAGGTCTAGGTACGATCGGTCGGTACCATGAAATTCTGGCTCATTGGCCCAATAGACTTCCTTACCTGATCCGGCACTAAGCCTAGATACATACAACGAGTAAGGCCCATCGACCAGTCCGGATGGCATTGCACCCGATCGGACCCTGCGACCCATTACTTCCGGTTAAACAACCGTGTACATGTCCTAGATTATAAGCCATGGACTGAACCATATGGACCGGACAAAACATGTACCCATTGGTACCTATTTGGAACTCACAGCACCCTTTGGTACTTGCACCCTTTGGTCGATGACACTCGTTGGTCTATGGAACCGTTTGGTACTCGTACCCCTTGCTAACTCGTACCTCTTGGTTACTCACACCCTTTGGACTCTCATTACCTTTGGCACTCATGACCATTGGCAACTCGTACCCTTTGGTAACTCATACCCTTTGAGACATTCCAACCGTTCGGTCCAACCGCCCATGCTTTGGCATGATCCGGACGGACCCGCATAACCGACCCTTGGTCTTGGTTGCGGTTGGGATGTGGATCGATTAAGACCAGGGACGAAACCCTTTAGTCCTACCATCACACCGCTTCGTGTATAACCAGAAAGAGAAGATGGAGAATGAATGGAAAATAGACTAAGGGGGTGTTATTGAGTACAGGATTTTAATGGAATTAGAATTAAGTATTGTAATTAGAGTTTGAGAGTATTTCAATAGAATTTGATGACTCCACTACGATGCTTGTGGATTTAGGGGCTGACTGGTGTAACTGCAGCGGTTGCGTTGCGTTTGCGACTGCGGATGTTTGCGAATACGGGCGGTTGCGGTTTTATGTGTTATTAAGAGATTTGGACGACTGGTAAAGCGGTTAAAAATTGTTGCGTTTGCGGGATATTTATGACTGGTTAACTACTAAATGCAGAAGTGGTTAGATAATAAATTAACAATATTTATATTATATATAATTATAATAATATTAAAATCATATTATTATACTAAATATAAAAATTATATTTATAAAATTATACTATTAAATTATTTTAAAATTATAGAAATATTTTTCTTCAAAGTTTTATAATATAAATTACAATATAATGTATACATTTTGGTATTTTATTATTTAATTTAAAATTTTAATTGATTATTTTTATTTTTTATTATATAATTTTTGAAAAAAAAATATTTACTCTCCCGCAACCGCCCGCAACCGCAAACGCTAGCTGGAACCAGCTTTTGAATTTTAGAGGTCTATAGCGGTTTGAAGCGATTTATTGCGTTTGTATGATTGTTACAAAACGCCAACAACCGCTACCAACCGCAAAAGCTGCGGTTGCGTGTGGTAGCGGGAAAACCAGTCAACCCCTTAGTTTTAATTCATCTAATAACTTTTTATGTAATTTTTTGATTCCAAAAATTACTGAGTTTTGTAAAAAAAAAAATTGTTAAGCAGTTAACATTTTTAACGGAAGTGGATACCTCCAAGCTTCTTAACATTCTTTGGTATTATCAAACGCAAATTAATGGAAAAAAGATCAAATACAAACACCCAGAATATATATTTTTTAGAAAAGTGACTCCCACTTCAGTCAACCCTTCAAGAGATCACTCACCTCTCTAATCATATACATAGTCATTTGTTTGAGATCAGAAAACAATTGCAACATGAAATTAATAAAAGAAGAAGATTAAAAAAAAAAAAATCAGAAACCCATTTTTCTCAGAATAAAGTTTGATTGTTTCTCCTTAAACGAATATAAAGGTAAGAGAGAAAGAGAAAAATCATATTTGAAGAAATCTAAAAAAACTGTAAAAAGAAAGAACATGTTTGAAAAATCAAAATCTCGACAGTAAACACAAGATTTTATTTACTCTGATTTTTCATACAAAAGTACAGCAAATTCCATTGAAACTGATTTCTAACAAAATCCAGTGGAAATTGAATAACAAGTGATTTTCATTCATTTCATTTTCCATCCACCAAATACTCAATCCAATAACAATGGATTTAACTTTAAATTTGAATTCCATTAAAATCCATTGAATTCATTAATTCAATAACACCCCCTAAGAGGAAATCGGATGAGACAATGGAACCAACCATACCATCGGTTTGGCCACAAGGGCAAACCGCATGAACCCTGGAACCCACGGTCAACTCTTACCTTGGAAACCACATTAGGGTCTTACACGTTCTTCCCCTTATCAGACTTTCCCATCTTTGATCGGAAATCCTTTCACAAAAGATCACACTCGCCGGAAAGATCACCACCACCATCGGCCTTGTTCTTGGCCGAGAACTCTCTCTCTTTCTCCTTTTCTCTCTCTCACGTTTTCTCTGAGTATTTTACTTTGAAACTGAATAAATAAAACGTGCCAGGGAGGCCCCTATTTATAGAGGACGAGGGGGTAAGTCATGCCCCATGAACAAGCACGACTTGTTGGTGAAAGGGCATGACTTGGTCGATAGGTTGCACCCCTTGCCACAAGCATCCCTTCGCCCACCGAGACCCAGACCCACCAGGCTTAGCCCATGGCCTTTCCCAAGGGTCCACCAGGCCCTAACCACTATGGCCGGACCACCTTGGCCCACCACCGGCCCGGACCCGGATCAACCGCCCAGAACCCGAACACTCCGTCCAGCTGAGTTGAGCTTATCCCAACTGGTCCAGCTGAGTGAGCTGGTTAGCTCAGCTGAATGAGCTGACCTAAGTAGTGTTGAGCTGAACTGAGCATGGTCGAGCTATGTTTAGCTGGTCGAGCTGGCCGTACACTTCGTCCAGCTGCCAAAACACTTATCTAGCTCTTTTAACTCATTTCTTTCCCTCTCATTTGGTTAAGTCCTTATAACTTAACCATATCCTGACCATGGAACGTTTTTAACTTGATCTAAACGATCCTTAGCTCAATTTCCCTCGAACCATGGTCAGTCACATGATCCTTATTCAGGATTGGGGAAGCTACAGTCTCCCCCACTTGTAATGGATTTGTCCTCGAATCCGAATTGATTGTTTCCTCAGAAACAAACTGTTCAAACCACTCGGAATACTCAGCTTTCATCCTTGCCTCCGTTTCCCCAAGTGATTATTTCTTTCCCACTACAGTCCACATGACTTTATCATTTGGACTGTTTTCTTCCTTGTTGCCTTCTCCATCCGATATATTATTCAAACCGGCCTTGTTTCTAAGGTTAGGTCCTTTCCTAGATCATCATGAATAGCTGGAAGTACAACGTCTTGGTCCGAAAGACATTTCTTGAGTTGGGAGACATGGAATACATTGTGAAATGCATCCATCTTGGCTGGCAAGTCCAACTTGTATGCCACGCCCAACTCTTTCCATGACCTTGAACGGCCCCAAGTATCTTGGATCCAATTTCCTTCTTCCGGAAAATTCTGACCCTCCCCTTAAAGGTAATCATCTTGAGATACACCAAGTCACCAACCTCGAACTCGAGATCTTTCCTACGTTGATCTGCAATAGTTCTTTTGGAGATCTTGTGCTTCTCTCATCTTATCCCTCACAACTTGATCTTGTCGGTTCTCTCTTCAACATTTTTTGGTTCCAATCATGCTACGCTCCCCCACTTGGGTCCCGGCATATGGGTGTCCTGCATGGACCGCCCGTACAGAGCTTCGTATGGCGACATGCCAATACTTCTATGGAAGTTGTTGTTGTAGGAAAATTCTACCAAAGGTAGATGTCTTTTCCCAGGAATCACCCCATTCTAAGACACATGCTCGCAACATATCTTCCAACGTTCGAATCGTACGTTCCGATTGTCCGTCCGTCTGTGGGTGATAGGCGATACTCATGTTTACTCTCATTCCTAGTGCTTTCGGAAAAGCTCTCCAGAAATGAGATGTAAAAACGCGGATTCCTATCTGATACTATGCTTGCCGGGACACCATGTAACCAGAAGAGCTCATCAATTTATATGCCTACAATTTGATTGACCATCTGATTTCTGATGGCCAGAAAGTGTTCTGATTTGTTAGGCGATCAACCACCACCCAAACAGCATCCTTCTTATTCCTGGTCGTGCGAAACCCAGTCACAAAGTCCATTGCGATGTGATCCCACTTCCATTCGGGAATAGGCAGGCTTTGTAGTAACCCACTAGGAACCTGATGTTCTGCTTTGATGAGCTGGAAAGTAGACACTTGGCCACCCATTCAGCAACATCGGCCTTCATTCGGATCCAATGATAGTATCTCTTGAGGTTATGATACATCTTGGTCTCACCAGGATGGATCGAGAATTTAGACTTATGAGCCTCTCTCATAATTTCCTCCTTTAAGCTCCTATCATTTGGAACGCTGATCCGACCATGAACTAGGATGGTACCATCCTTAGCGGTTTGGTACTCCGCCCTATCATTCTAAGCAACCTTGATTAGATTCTCATCCTGAACTTGGGGCTAACCGTATTCGGATAAGCAGGTCGACCTGATTGACCGCCTCCAACCCTAGAGGTTCAGCCTCCTTGGTCAAGGAACTCAACTGTGGAGCATAGACCGTCCCTACCGGGTCGTCCGCCTCTCGTTCGATTGACCCATCCGATCGCCTCCGGCTTCACGCATCGACCACTAGGTTGTCCTTGCCCGGATGGTATGCGATGTCTAGATCGTAGTCAGCCACGAATTCCACCCACCTCCTTTGCCTTAAGTTCAACTCAGGATGGGTGGAATATATACTTCAGAATTTTATGGTCCGTAAGTATCTGAACCTTGGCTCCATACAAATATGAAACGCCATATTTTTAAGGCAAAAACTACTGCAGCCATTTCCAGATCATGGGGTGGGGTAGTTTCCCTCATGTTTCTTCAACTGCCTTGACGCATAGGCAATGACCTTTCCATGCTGAGTCAGTACGCAAACCTAGTCTTGTTATGGACGCGTCTGTATAGACCAACATATGGCTGGTCAACCTCTGGGAGAGCCAGGATTGGCGCGCTGTCAACATGTCCTTGAGTGCAAAGAAGCATTTCTCACACTCCTCGAACCAAGCAAACCTAACGTCCTTCCCGGTCAACCGCTTCGTAGGCTGAGCCAAGATTGCGAACCCTTTCACAAACTTCCGATAGTATCATGCCAGCCCAAGGAAGCTTCTGACTTCCGTGGCATTGTGTTGTCGGGGCCAATCTTTAATTGCCCTGATCCTTCTCTGGGTCCACTGAGACGCCTTGGTCGGACACGATATGACCGAGGAACCCAATACTTTCTGCCAAAAACTATATTTTACTGAGTTTAGCATAAAAGTTGTGCTCTCGTAACCGTTCCAACATGGCCCTCAAATGTCTCCGGTGAGATTCCTCATCCTTGGAGTAAACCAGGATATCATCTATAAAGATGATCACCGATTCATCCAAGAAATCTCGGAACACGCTGTTCACATTTTCATGAATGCAGCAAGTGCATTTGTTAGACCAAAAGACATGACTACAAACTCGTAGTGGCCGTATCTGTTCCTAATGTCGTTTTCCTAATATCATTTGGTTCTATGGGAATCTGATGATACCCTAAGGCCAAATCGATCTTGTAAAACCACTTGGCTCCTTTCACTACAAGAAAACTAAGCTTTTACTAGGAAACTTTACTAGGAAACTTTACTAGGAAATAGTTCTTCGTAAAATTACTACGAGTTAACTTCGAGTTTACGAGGAAACCATTTTTCCTCGTAAAGTTCTCGTAAACTTACGAGAAAAATGTTTCCTCGTAAACTCGTAGTAAACTTACGTGGCTCTTACGAGGAAAAGTCATTTCCTCGTAAACTCATAGTATCTTCTTTCCTCGTAAAGTCCTAGTGATAATTTACTACGAAATTAGGAGGAATGGATTTGTTACTTACGAAATTAAGAGGAACTGGATAGAAAATATCGAATTTAAATCAAAAACGTGTTTTGTACCTACTTTTCCTAGCAATTTCCTAGTAAATTCTCAGATTCGAAAATTTTCTATAATACCACCATATGTGATTCATTTGAAAACACACCAAAAAAAAATCAGCTATAAGCTTGATCAAACACAAAAAAAAATGTCCGGTCCGGAAAATATTTTCGAGTTGCGGAAGTGGATGTATTCACACAGAGATAATAACGGGAGGGTGATGAAAGAATTTCTCGAAGGGTTTGGAGACGTTTATGCATCAAGCAGATTCTACACCACTCGCGCAGGGAAAGTGGTAAGATGTTATGTCCTTGTCGGAAATGTTTGCAATACCAAATTAGGCCCTCGTGAAAATGTTTGGAAGCATTTAATAAATAGAGGTTTTCATGCCATATTATTATATTTGGTATCAACATGGAGAAGATGCTAGTTGTAGGAATGAAGGTAGCAGTAGTAATAGCAATTTTCAGATTGAACCGGTTGAGCATTTGCGTAATGAAGGTAGCAGTAGTAATAGCTATCATCACCAAGAGGAACAAATGGTAGATTGTGATAGGGTTCATGATATGGTGATGTTTCAACAGATTACGACAATGTATCCGAATGAATTATGTATGTTTATAAGTTTGTTTAATCACAAAAATGAATTTGGATTATATATGTTTTAAGTTTGTTTAATCACAAAATCAATTTGCATTTGGGGTTTGGGGTTTATGTGTTATAAGAGGTTAGGAGTTTGGTTGTAGAAGAGGTTATAAGTTAAGGAAGTTGTGGTTTGGGGTTTGGGGTTTCGAGTTTAGGGATTTATAAACCCTTTCCTCATAAAGCCCTAGTAATAGAAAACACGGGCATAGCCGTTTCCTCGTAATGTTCTAGTAAGGTGTTACTAGGGCTTTACGAGGAAAAAAACGCGGGCATAGTTATTTCCTCGTAAAGGGTTTTCCTCGTAAAGCCCTAGTACAACCATTACAAGGACCTTACGAGGAAATAAAAACACGGGCATAGATATTTCCTCGTAAGGTCCTAGTAACATTACTAGGGCTTTACGAGGAAACAAAATTCCTTATATATACTCGAGCAATCCGGTTTTCTTATTTGCTAGTAACCTTCTCTCTAAATCCTCTAAAGGTTCTCTCTAATTCGTAGTTAGGTAATTAGATTAGGGAATTTAGATTAGGTGGTTAGTTTAGGGAATTTAGATTAGGTGGTTAGTTTAGGTAATTTAGATTAGGTTGGTTTACATTTATTTAGTGTTTTTTTTAAATTATACAGGTCTCCCCTAGGAAAAAAGGGCGTATCATCGGGATTGACTCGCGTTAACGATGTCCTTGCAGCGACATAGTCTTATCATCAGGAGCAGCACGATGTCAATGCTCAGCTATGCTCGCAGTTGTCTTCGCTCAACCGAGCATGTGACTTCTCTCACCGATGTCCTCGACATTATAGCGGTTGGAACCCGCATTTGGAGGAGATGTTGCGTCAGAGACGGGAACGCGGAGGGATTCCAACCCAACAGCATCCACCATCACAGTCACAGCCGGCAACCAACTATGGAGAGGATTGCCGAGCCAGGACGACGAGTTCGTTCAGCAATTTCACGACCAGCATCCGTAGTTTTTTTTATTTTAATTGTATATTATGAATTTTAAAACTTTTTGTATATTATTTAGTTATTTATAAAATATTTTGTTTTTTTATTTTTATTTATAATTTGATTTTTTTTATTTTTTAAAAAATAAAATAATTATATTTATAATTAATTTTTTTTAATAGGGAAAAAAACATTTCGAAGCAAAATCCTCGTAAAGGTTTCCAAGTAATGTCCTCGTAACTTGGTTCTAGTAAGTTTCCTCGTAATTTATTACTACGATCTTACGAGGAAAAATACTATGAGCTTACGAGGAAAGCTTACGAGGAACTTACGAGGAAAAGCTAACCACGCCTTTACGAGGAAACGTTTCCTCGTAAATTCGCTAGACCTTACGAGGAAAAAGGCTTTAAGTGAACATGTTCGAGGAAACGCGTTCCTCGTTCTTTCCTAGTAAATGGCCATTTACTAGGAAATAACGAGGAAACCCGTCCTAGTAATGGACGAGTTTTCTTGTAGTGTTGAGTTGATCCAACAATTTTTCTATCCTAGGTAACAAGTACTTATTCTTCACAGTAACCCTGTTCAACCCACGATAGTCGAGCACCAGACGCATGCTACCATCCTTCTTCTCACAAAGAGGACTGGTGCACCCCAAGGGGAACTACTCAGACGTATGAACCCCTTGTCAAGCAATTTTCTAATTGCTTCTTTAGCTCGGCCATTTCTTCCGGAGCCATTCGATACGGACTTTTGACAGCGAGCTGTCCTGGTTCCAGTTCGATCGTGAATGGGTCCGACCTATCAGGGGGCACACCCTCTAGCGAACGGAACACATCCGGGAACTCGGACACCAATGGTCCTTAGAAATATTCTTTAGATCAACAGAATTGTCGTGCTCCATAGTGGTGATTGTGGCCAAAAGGCCTCACAACCCTGACGCAGCATCCGTTCCGACGGACTGCTGATACCACTACTTTTTCTAGAGCCGGACTCAGACTTTGGTACTCTATTCAGGTGAGGTCCGGTCTCCAATCGCACACGACCTTTGTGGCAATCGAGAGTGGCCCGATACTTTCCCAACCATCCATACCTAAGATCACCTCGTGATTCTTTAGGTGAACAACGATCAGATCCACAGGTAGATTCTTACCTGGATCGACACTGGAACACTTTTCATAAGGCCAAGTGATTCATGACTTGCCCACCGGCAGCCTTCACTAACCTCATATTATTCCCAATTCTAAACAGAACAGACCTTTTCCGACATTTATGGGCTCACAAAATTGTGTAATGTGTCGAAAAGTCGTGTGTTTCCACACCACTGATCATGATGTCCTAACAGAGGCCCACATCAGATAACTAGCCATTCTAGTTCCAGACCAAGCATAACTACTTGTATTAAAAGATTCGTTAGAAGGTTCCAGTGGATCGATTCAAACGATCAAGAAGTACCGTCATCCCTTGACAGCTCATACCCCTGGTGTCGTGGTGGCTACTTGGGTCGATTTGTTCATGTCTCCACGTCCCTTCCTTGTACTCCTTGCAGGCTGGGACAATATTTCTGATAGTGCCCACTTTTTCCGCAAAGGAACAATTTGGAGCACCGTTTCCACTGGACTGACCTTGGCTCCGACCTTGTCAAGTGGAGTCTCGGAGTGAATGGTCCATACTGCCACATCGCACACAAGCCCCCATAGCCTTCAGCATTCGCCTGGATGGCGTCTGCACACTTAGGGCACTCAGCCTATCTCCAGGAGCGTTACTCCCTTTGACCTGATCTCATTTCCTCTTATGGTCTCTAGCCTTGCCGACCGGGCAGACTGAGGCGAATCTTAAGCTTAGCTTCCTCAGCCAGTTAGACTCTAAAGAGCCATATGTTCCACTAGCATCAGCTACGTGTGAAGGTGAGGATCGAGCAGTGAGTTCTCAGTTCAGGCCTCAAGCCTCGGATGAACAGACAAAACTGGACTGCCTCGTCCTCGAGTTCCCTTCCCACGAACCGTCTGAGCCGAGTTGAACTCTTCGCTGCGTACTCCCGTACAGTTCTGCGGCCTTGGGTTAGTCTAGGAATTTGGATTCCAGACGGTCCCATGCCTCTGCAGGAAGTATTTGCAGTTTGAATTCACTTTGAATTCGACAAAAACTTTGGAGACTTCCATTGGTGCGCTTGTCTAAGCCAACCACCAATTATGCGGCATCCCCTTCCAGAAGTGGATCACAATGTCTCTCTTATAGTCTCTGGAGCACGAGGAGAATTAAAGTTCATGACCAGCGCTACTCCTCCACTCGCCAGCCCTATGCGTATCGTGCTACCTGAGACAGTGTCGGTTCCCAACGGCGAGATGTGTTCCAACAAGCCCAGGTAGTCCACCTTTCTTACAGCCTGTTACAGAAGGATGCGATCTCGTATCACCGCCTCACTGTTGTTTCCCATGACTACAACGCATTAGCTATGGTGCTTCAGTAGGTGTAGCTTGACTACGGATGAGTTCACCAGAGGGTGACCATCTGAGTTACAACATCTACTGACCGCCCAATACGCTGTCATGGCTTCCCACATATCCTTCAGGGATGGTTCGGCGATCTGGTTCTTGTACTCATTGACGCGCATCCGTACATGGGTCGACAGGACGCTCAGCGTTAGAGGATCTGCTACCGTCTCACCCTCCTGCTCCGTCATCTGCTACCATGGACTCGCCCTTTAGTAAGGTTGGCCGGATCATGCGGTGCTCCGCCCCACCGAGTGTTATCGCCTACCGGATCGGTGGTAACTCCGGTTGGTTGACCTCTACTGCCCTGCCCATGCTGGCTAGCTTGTCCATCCGCCACCTTGTTCTTACCGCGGCTCGTCGGATTTGCTTTTTCCAACCTTGGGATTTGACAATGCTAGTACAGAACATAACATATCAGGAAACACAAAATGCCCTGGTCTAAGCATCAAAACACTCACTGATGAGACCTGATCAGCTGGCTGCTGTGTGTGGACTACCATCACCCAACTATCTAGAATCAAGCATGCTCTGATACCAACTTGTAAGACCCGATCTTGGCCTCTCGACCACTGGACCCGACGAGACTCACTTTAGCTATTTCATTGCTGTGTTTGAGTCCATTTTAAGTTTCATATTTACTAAGTCATATCCACATATGAGGTTCATAAACAATCAACAGATAGCACAGCGGAATAATTATAGTTTGTCTGAATCACTCGGATTCATGTAATCCAATACATAATTCGTAACAGTCCTCATAACAATTACTAGCTATCCTCCTAACTTCATCTAGCCACACGCCACACAGCCTTTCAACATGATTGAGTCTTCACGCTCTTGGCTTGACACAACCTAGCCTCAGTTCCTGATAAACCATAATCCATAAGCATTATCATAACCGAGACATGAGACGATGATAGATTCTACAATGCTGTGGCTTGGTGCCTAGAACTATGATGACCACAATTAAGACAATCATATAAGTACGGACCTGTCTACCTACCCTAAGTCATCAACAAACCACCGCCACAATGACTTAGAATAGATAGACAGTCCAGATAAACAACCCGTAACACGATCAGGACCGTATCGCCCACGGACCAGTCCGTGCACCCGAACAAGGTCTAGGTACATGACCGGTCGTACCATGGAGTCGTCTCATTGGCCAATAGACTCCCTTACCTGATCGGCACTAGCCTAGATCCATACAACCGAGTAAGGCCATCGACCAGATCCGGATGCATTGCAACCGATCGGACCCTGCCAGACCATTACTCGGGTAAACAACCGTGTACATGTCCAGTGCTTATAAGCCATGGACTGAACCATATGGACGGACAGACCTGCATCCATTGGTACGTTTGTTGAACTCCACACCCTGTGTACTGCACCCTTGGTACTCGCACCCTTCTGGTCGATGACAGCCCATTGGTCTATGGTACTTTGGTACTCGTAACCCTTGGTAACTCGTACCTCCTGGTTACTCACACCGCTTTGGACTCTCATTGACCTTTCTGCACTCAGGACACGTTTGGAAACTCATACCCTTTGGAACTCGTACCTTGGGAATTCCAACCGTTCAGTCCAACCGCCCATGCTTTGGCACGATCCGGACTGCCCGCAGTTAACCGACCGCTTGGTCTAGGTTGCGGTTTGGATGTGGATCGAGTTAAGACGCGGACGACTCTTTAGTCCCACCATCACACCCCTTCGTCGTAGTAACCAGAGAGAGAAGATGGAGAATGACTGGAATAGACTCAGAGGAATCAGATGAGACAATGGACACCAACCGGACGCATGCGGCTTGGCCACAAGCAACTGCTATGAACCCTGGACCCACGGCCCTTCCAACTCTTACCTTGGAAACCACATTAGGGTCTTCACGTTCTTTGGCCTTTCATAGACTTCCCATCCTTGATGCGGAAATCCTTCACACGATCACACTCGCCGGAAGATCACGCACCACAGTCGGCCTTGATTCTTGGCTGAGAACTCTCTCTCTTTCTTCTCTGCTCTCACGCGTGTTTTCTCTGAGTACTTACTCTGGAACTGATGAATAAACACGTGCAGGGAGGCGATTTACTAGAGGAGCTGAGGGGGTAGTATCTTGCCCCACGAACAGCACGACTTGGAGGTGAAAGGGCATGACTTGGTGCGATAGGTTGCAGCCCTTGACCACAGACACCCTTCGCATGTACATACCGACTGCTTTGGCGTCGATATATTCAAGCCCAACCGAGACAGACCCACCAGCTTAGCTATGGCCTTTCCAAGGGTCCACCAGCCCTAACCACATGGGCCGGACCACCTCGCTACCACCGCCCGGACCCGGACCAACGGCCCTAGTAACGACACTCCGTCCAGCTGAGTTGAGCTGATCCCGCAGTGTAGCAGCTGAGTGAGCTGGTGAGCTTCAGCTTGAATGAGCTGACCTAAGTAGTGTTTGAGCTGAACTGAGTTGGTCGCAGGTTGTGTTTGCTGGTCCGAGTGGCCGTACACTTCGTGTCGATGCCGCAAAACACTTGTCGTAGCTCTTTTAACTCGTTTCTTTCCCTCTTAATTTGGCTAAGTCCTTATAACTTAACCTTGTCTAGCTCTTTTAACTCGTTTTCTTTCCCTCTTCATTTGCTTAAGTCCTTTATTAACTTAAAACCCAAATCCTTTGGGAACCATTGGGGAACGTTTTTTTACTTGATCTAAACGAATCCTTTTGCCCATTCCTCGAACCATGGGATCAGTCACATTATCCTTATTTCAGGATGTGGGGATGCTAAAGTCTCATCCCAAATCCTAAATTTATCTCTCTC